>AIET01000405.1:0-190193 GCA_000292665.1 Helotiales sp. EF0021
AGCGCTGCAAGGCAGAGAGAAGGCATGAGGTCCGGACCATACGTCGACGCTCGATATAATCAATAACCTAGGCAACCTCTACGCCGACCAGGGCAAGCTAGTCGAGGCTGAGCAGATTCTCTTCGAACGTTAAGCTGATCTAGTAAAGGCCAGGACTATGTTTTCAAAGGCGTTGCATAAATATAAGCAAGTCTTCGAACTTAAATATACTAAATTCGAGTCTTTATAGAATAAATTATATGCTTTGGATGTCGTAGTTGAGAACAAGGCTCTAGTATCAAAACGGTACAAGCTGTCTGAAAGTAACAAACAGTTAAGTACGAAGTTCACCACTTTCCGCAGTACAGATAATCAACACTACCACTAGAACCCGAAACATCTACCACAAAACTTCCTCAACATGGGTATTTTCCGTCAGATCTTATTCTACCACACATGTGGTCACGCTGAGGAAATTATCTGGATCCAATCCCCCTTCACCGGCCCATTACCCGCAACCACCACCAAGTTAATCGACTTCGACGAATACATCAACGCCACGCCACTCGAGTCTACGATACACGAAATTCACTACCAATCAGGCTCCTGTAGACGCTGCAGTAGGCAACACGTAGGCGAAAGTGAGAGCACGCACGCACCGCTATCAGAGCAGGAGAAGATCGAGAGACGACACCTCTGGCATCAGATAACGACGGATCTCACAGAGCCCCTCCTCGTCGAGAATAAGCGATCGCAAAAGGTTGTCAGGGACTTGGTTACTAAGCGAGCCCAGCTCGAGACTGAGTTGGCTGCTTCGGCTCAGACGAGACATGGAGAGGTAGCGGCTACAATGCAGCAGGAGATTCAGAAGATACAGGACAGGATCGAGTATGCGGCCTGGAGATTAGAGTATTTCCGTGACTGGGGGCGCGCGCGGGTGCAGGAGGTACGAGATGGTGTTGCCTTGGCTAATCGAGAGTTTTTATTCATGCCCGGATTCGACTGTGGGCTTTTTGCGCCGGTAGATGGGTATACCCTCGAAGATGGCACGAAATGTGGGATCCGTCTTAATGACTTTGTAGAACAGTCGAGAGTAAGGAGACTACCCTGTAACCATCATGTATTTCATCGGGAATGCATTAGGCAGTGGTTTATTGATAATAGTACTTGTCCCTTTTGTAGGAGGGAGTACACACTTGTTGACCAGCCTGATGATATCTAGGGCGCGGCACGGGTGATGGAGGGAGATGGGTCCCCGCCAACCACCCCGCGCTAGGTGCGGGTTGGGAGACTCTTTTTCGCTTAATTATAGCGCGGTAGGGTGGAGGTGTGGGTGAGGGTAACCGCGGGTTTAGTAACACGTGATTTAGATATTAGTTTGGATATAGATTCGGATAGAGTTCTTAAAGCGGATAAAGTGAGGATATACTTTTTTTAATTTATAAAATAAGCCGATAAAGCCTAAGACGAACTTGAGACAGAATTGGCCAAGAAGAAGAAGTACTACTGCTTGCATTCTCGAGGCTGACGCTATTGTATGGTGCAAAGTGCTAATAAACTCGAAGAAAGAATGCTATACTCGGCTATACTCGAGCTTGACGCTGTACTTGATATAAGTACAGAATGTTAGAAGACTCGAAGAGGTGCTGTACTCGAGCTTGACGCTGGACTTGATGCAAGTACAGAATGCCAGAAGACTCGAAGAGGTGCTGTACTCGAGCTTGACGCTGGACTTAATGCAAGTGCAGAATGCCAAAGGACTCGAAAGAGAGGTACTGCTGCTTGTATTCTCGAGAAAAAGAAAGAAGCTGTCTTACTTTAACCTCGGTTTAGTCTCCCTATTTTGTATAGTCTTCGTCGGCAGTTCTACTATTTGCTCGCTTATTATCAGCCCTAGATCAAGTCCGACCAGACTGTTTCAAAGCTCTTTACTTAAACTCTTTATAGAATAGATCTAGGAGGCTTTGGTCCGTATACGAGCTCTCGAATTCGAAGAGAAGAAAGTCGAGGAATGCTCGACGCTCTTTTTCAAAAGCAAAAGCCGAGGAGCCGGAGTAGAAGCCGAGAGAATATAAGAGCCGAGAGAATGTAAGAGCCGAGAGAATGTAAGAGCCGAGAGAATGTAAGAGCCGAGAGAATGTAAGAGCCGAGAGAATGTAAGAGCCGAGAGAATGTAAGAGCCGAGAGAATGTAAGAGCCGAGAGAATGTAAGAGCCGAGAGAATGCAGGAGTCGAGAGAGAATATAAGAGTCGAGAGAAAATACAAGAGCCAAGAGAATGCAAGAGTCGAGAGAGAATACTGGAGCCAAGAGAATGCAGGAGCCGAGAGAGAATGCAGGAGCCGAGAGAGAATGCAGCTTACACGTGATTTTGAGCCTCATTTTAAGCCTCAGCGGTCAACCTCACCCGCGCGGTTGGCGGGTTGGTTGGGTACCTTAGAACCCGCACCTCCACCGCAAATCGCGCTAGGTTGGGTTGCTCCCCTCGAAATCCGACCCATGGTGCACCACGCCGCGCCCTAATGATATCTAAGCCCGACTGAGAGTAGGCTTCGCGATATGCCTGGAGCTGGCTGCTTTGGGTTGATTAGCAAATCATTTAGTCTGTTATCTATTTGACAAGTGTTGTTAATGAAGAGGCAAGTTTCTCTTGGGGAGCAGATGAGCAGGGGTAGACATACAGCGCATTATTCTCTTTGTCCCCCTATCCTTGTTCTGTAACAATCGTTGGCTGAAGAGGCAACATTTCCTTTCAAAACAGATAAACAAGGGAAACATATATCTACAGCAAAGCCAGCATTAAAATATCAGTACCAAATATCCAACTACGAACTTCAACCCGCTTGTCACCAATACCACCAATCCACACCATCTTACTGACCAAAGAAACTCTCAACCGCCACTAACACGATGTGTCACTTCCGCCAAATATCCTTTTACGACATCTGCTGCCACGCAGAAGAATGCATCTGGCTCGCCCCCTGCACGCAACACCAATACCCCACCTCCTCCTCCTACCAAACACACCTCCCAGTCGACTTCCACCGCGTCCTTAGCCGCAATTCGGATGAGAACTCGGGATCCCAGGTCCAAGAGATCCATTACCAATTAAGCTCGTGCATACAATGCCTCGGTCTTGATGATAAACCGGTCCCTGAACCTCTAACTGAGGATGAAAAGAAGGAGCGACGGGAAAGATGGCATCGAATCGTGTATCTTGGAGAAGGAGAGGAGTTTCCTCGCCCACCAGGGGGTGCAGGAATTCGTCTGACACCCAAAATTAAGCGAGATCATGAAAATATTCTATTATCTAACTTCAACTACTACTTATTCCCCTTCATTGGCTTTCCCTTATGTTTAATGAGTAGTCTACACCTCTCTAGCATCTCGACTATCCTTTCACGTACTTCTTCTATTGTAATCTTGTTCTATTTATCTTATAGAACTTCTTTTAAATCATCTAGTGTATACTACTTCCTCTTACGCATTCTTTCTTTTAGAATACATTAACAACCTTCGATCGGGTTTAAATTAGGAAACTGAGGAGGATGGATAATTAAGCGTATTCTAGCCTCTTCTCGAATAGTTTAAGCCAAGGATTTGTCTTGTCCGACCAGTGGTTTGTGTCCGTGGCTTTGATCTTTATCTTCTTATAAAATCTAGTCCAAATCCCACTCTTCTTTCTTCCTTTTGATAGCGTCGATATAGCTTAGTAAGAGACGCTCGTAATAGTACTTTTAGGTCATTGAATTACCCTTAACCTTGACTTCTATTGTATGTGGTGTAGTAGCATCCTACTCCTTTAAACGAGCCTGAAACTCCTCCTCAGACTCTCTTTTATGGTGAACCAGCTTTCTAGGTCTCTTTAGCGTCTTCGTCTTGTCATCTTCGTCATGATAGAACTCTAGTTTCTCGCACTTCTCGTGTTAATTAACCCATCTTATTATATGCAATTTATTACTAACTTTATTTAGCTTTTCTTGAATATTCTCGGGTTTATTTCGTTCGCTTTACTCTTGAAGGATATGGCTAGTCTTCATTAAAGAAGGATCGAGGTGTGCTTCATTTATAAAGAAGAGAAGGTGCTAATAATCCTCTATTGTCTTACCTTTGTGTTACTGCCCATATTTGACTCGTTTGCCCTTGTTTATCTTCGAGATAACCTTTTACACATATGCCCTTTTGTACATCTGTCTCTCCTTTGTATGTTTCTTGAGTTGTGTTTGTAATACTCTTTTTTTAACGTTAATATCAAGCTCGGCGATTTAGAATTCGAGGAGCTCATCTCGAAGTAGATTTTGAGTGCTTACTAAGAACTCACAAGTCTTCTTTGAGACTCGAGACTTCCTACCAAGTACCTTTGACCTTGGGCAATTCGATTATTAGATTTCTTGTCTAAGCTCTTTCCTTTCACGTAGCCATCGATAGCCTGTATCGCGAGAGACTCGATTCTTGGTGTAAATCGAAGAGAACTGGCCCAGCGCGGGATTGTCGTCGACATCCTTAAAGAAATTGGACTTTTTGGGGTGGCATAAACTCTTGGATTAGCTTAGCGTTCGGCCTCAAAAGCACGAGTTTTTTGACGTGTTTTGGGTGCCATTATGTGGTGTTGAAGTGGTTGTTTACTTTTTGAGATCAAATTAATCTAAGGGGGTGCACGGACTTTTTGGTGTCAGACGAATTCCTGCACCCCTTGGTGGCCCGATGAATAGGGCCGTGGCGCTTGACCAGAGAAAATGGGAGGGCAAGAGGGTTCAGTTGGTAAGGGATATAAGCTCGCCTGCTGAGATGAGACATGGTTCTTTATCTGACGAGATTGCAGAAGAACTGGATATTGTGAATGAGGATATCGAGTCTTGGAAAGCGGCGCAGCAGTTGTTAATTGACTGGATCAGCAGTTACGCTAACGATGTGAAAAATGGTATGCCCCGTGCGGACAGGCAATTTATATTTGCCGTAGGGTTCGATATGGATCTTTTCACAGGGGAAGATCCACAGACTCTAGAGGCAGGCTTGATATGCGTCATTTGTCAAGAGGAAATTAGGGATGATGACAAAGTGAGGAGCTTGCCATGTAACCATACTTTTCATCGAGGGTGTATTTGGGGGTGGTTTCCTGCTCATAAGGATTGTCCTATTTGCAGGAGGGAGTATAAGGTGCTTGATCCGGATCATGGTATCAATGGTATTTATAGTATCAATGGTGTTCCTGAGCTCTCCGAGGGTATGGATCCCCTCGAGAGAGAGTTCGCTCAGATTGGGGAGGCTATGATGGCTCAGCTCGTGGCTATGGCTCAGGTCTTCCGAGATATACCATTCATTCCTTGACGAGAAGGACCAGATCGCAGTAAGTGACAGACACAATTTCATCTTTATACATACCAAGTTTTTTAGACATATTAAAACAGTAAATTTCAGTGCTTCTTTTACCCTGCAAGTGCAAGAATTATCCAAGACAGAATTTATAAATTCGTGCAGCGCAAGTTTTCAATTCACTTTGAGTTGCTCGAAAGCTTTGCTGCCTCCCCTCGTAGAGAGGAAGGGATATATAAAAGGGGGCTGGTTCCTCTCCTGAATACCCCATGCATACCCCCACTACAAGAGCTCCCTGCTATGTGTGTTGTGTAGACTTCACCACAGTGAAAATCCTTATACCAAGTCACCCAGGCTGCACTCAGCTATTCAATCTCACAGAGCTCATCTCCCATTCTCGATGACAGGAGGGAGATCACGGAATCCACATTTATGTATCAGAACAAGGGACAGGTGTCTAAGGACTGACAGTGTACATATAAAGGACAGTAGAAAGGTAGAAAGAGATTTCAACTTCTCTTATATTGCAACGCCAAGGTGTGCGGCATCCAGGCCTTGAGGCTGTGGTCCACCTCTGATATCTGCTCCTCAACCTTACCGATGAGAGATTCCGGCGGCATCGTTTCATAATTCAATGTTGTTAAACAATCTGATGTACTTCAGAGGCATAGATCTGATCCACTTGACGATTGGGACTCGATTTATACCATCTGTACATTTTTCACTTGCTCTATTCTCAGGGGATCGTGAGAGTGAATTTGAAATGCCAGCGCTGAGGAGATACGAAAGTAATGAAGCAAAGAAGTATTTCTTAGCCGTATCTCTTAGCCGTTGCTTCGCCTCCTTTGGAATCTCCCTCGAGTATAAAAACCAGCTCTCTCCCAGGTTACTTAAATATTAAAACAACTACCTAGGAAAAGAGGAAACAGTGTGCTTGTGAGGCAGTATCTCGGACCCAGTATTTCAGCTTCTATATCACTATCTACCTATAGATATATTCTTGCAGGAGTGCAGTCAGTATTTGGTTATAATCTCGGGTAGAAGCAGCGGAAAAGGGATTTTATAGATGAGGATACGAGTGACCGTAAATTTCAAGATGACAATAAGATAACGGCTTCTGGAAACATAAAGAGTGGAAGCTAAGGGTGGCTCAATTACAATCTTTTCAAAGCTCGCGAATTTCAAGTCAACGTAGATTACTGCAAGAAAACCCCTACCATTTACCCAAGATCTACCGTCTCGACATGGCACAGCTCCCCGCCATTAAAGCGCACCTTCTCCTGATATCACCTTGCCTGAGATCATTCTTGGGGACAGATCTGAAAGTCTTTATATCTTAGCAAGAGCCTACTATGAGGAAACTCCCCGCTCCTCAGCAAATAAAGACACTTAAAAGCAAAGTCCCCTTCACTCCTTCACCTACCCCACTTTGAGGTCGATTCACTCGTCTTCTACCCGACATCTATCAAGTCACCTAACCGATTTGACACTACCGCTCCCAAACTTTCAATTCTCGACCCTCATTATATGAACCCATCTCCTCTCACCTGTAAGCAAGTCTTTGATAAGATCAGGGCAGAAGGGCATGGCTAGACGGCCGAAGCCGCCTTGGATCGTGATACAAGCTTTTGGGAACCCAGATCTCTCTTTATTTTCTTCACTGCGATGTTAGGACTGCTTGCTGCTAATGCTTCTATTATTGAGCTGTGCCATGGTTGAGTAGAAGATGGAATGTTGACAATAACACAAAACTTGACAAAAAGGAATTCGAGATTGTATGAATACTTGATGATACTTTATGATGTAGAAAAGGAATCTTTGAGCCTCATAGATCAAATCCTGAGCTTGACTTCTCAGCAGAAGTTCCCGTCGTGTTTCTCGAGACGAGCGTTGCTGTTGCTGTTGCTGTTGCTGTTGCTGTTGCTGTTGCTGTTGCTGTTGCTGTTGCTGTTGCTGTTGCTGTTGCTGTTGCTGTTGCTGTTGCTGTTGCTGTTGCTGTTGCTGTTGCTGCTGAAGCTGATTGTGGAGTCCCGCTCGAAGTGTCTCAGACCTTTGACTTTTAATGTGGCAGGTCTCAAGTCTCAAGCTTGTATACTTCCCTCAAAAGAAACGGGACGTCGAGACCCGCCACATAATCCTCCGATTCACTCTCACTATTCCCTCATTCACTTCCAATACAAATCTCGCATCGGATCATCGCCCGCTTGCTCCTTCAGGTTTGAGGCACTGGGCACAGTTATATAAACGCACCTTCCTCAAAGATAATTTCGTTCCCAAGCAAGGTTGAAGCTCAACGCGACCTCGAGTCACACGAAGTTGAGTGGTAGATGCTGCACAGATATGAGAATCAGTGGATCCAGAACTTGTTCACATGTGCTATTGAAAACATACTGTAAGATGGGTCTGTTGAAACTGGAGAAACGATTACGCTCACTGCACGGAGAGTAGAAATTTTGGAAGTAAGGTTTGGAAAGATGACAGTGAGAGGAAAGTTGACAGTAAGCAGGAAAAAACGGATGAATATATACACTCGCGAACGCAGGCTATGGGATATACAAAGGAAGGTAGAGATTTGAGAGTTGAGTATGGAGTACGCAAAGAAAAGAAAGAAACAAGGAACAGGCAACAGGCAGGCGAACGGCTGCCTTCACTCTGGCGCGTCTATGCTAACTGTTGGTGTGGCGTTGGAGGAGAAAGTGTTGAAGGGTGGAGAGGTTAATATACCCTTCCTCACCTCTTACCTATTTCTCATTCCCTCGAGATGAATTCCATCAAGAATTGAGCCAGTGAATGGAAAAGTAAGGTGAGTCAACACATTTACTCCCCCCACCAAAACTAAAAAGCAGCAATCTCCTTACAAGACAATCAGGGTATATTCACTTCCCCAATCCCCCTTCCAGCTTCCATCTCGGGTATAAAAACCGTTATCTGCTGTCTTTCCGTTCACGAAAATCAAGACCGTCAGTATCATTGTAGCCATGACTCATGCGGGAGTGAGATGTTTGAAGTTGAGCAATATCTGTCAGAAATTGGCCCGAGATGAGCTGTGGTGAATGCTATAGCTAAGAAGATCTTTTGTGTAGTATGTAGAAGAAGAAACAAGGTCTGTTTGCTGTCAAAGCTTACAGGACTAAGAATTCTTTGAAGAGCAGTACTTCTTTTGACAACAGCATGTCTTTACTATGCCACAGCATACACCGTCCGTTTCTGCGTCACCCTTCTTAAGACAAACCAGCACTTATCTACAAAGACGAACAAGAAAACGAACTCGTGTACACGTATGATTTGCGTCCTTTCCTTTGCACAGAGACATAGAACTCCTTGAACTTGGTCCTTTGGAGCTTGTTGGACATAGCCTGTATCTTTATCTACATATATATAACCTTAGATACTGCTGGATGGTTAGAATGCTTTAATGTCGGTGAATTGTACCGTGACGCTGCAAGGATGGATTTGTGAATGATGGATGGGGATTGGAGGTATATAAATCTCCCTTGTTCTCAAGATAAAGGGTACAATCGAATTCTTACTATCAAGCTCTTCAACGGCTTCTTGCAGTATTCCATGAGACCTTGTAGGAGGTGGTAGTTCCCTTCCTTCCGAACATTTCGTAGAGATCAATCTACATACCCGGAAGAGGGTGGCAGACTGCATTGACTGATATCTTTTGATGCCACATAATTTTGGGAGTTTGGGGAGTTGACAGTAGGGTATGGAGTGACAGTAGTAATCAATATAACGACAATATACTTGTAGTACACAGGTTAGCTTATTTAAGGTTGGGATCAGTCCTAGGCCCCTTGTATAGCGAGCATATTATCAATAAATTTTAGCATTCTAATGCTTTAATTGGGGAGCGAGCAGCATTGTATTAGAAAGAAGGTATTCTGTACGAGTATACCTACACAGTACTCGATGTGTTCTTTTTACCTGTTTTCGATCCACCATCTGCCTATCACGCTGAAGCATTGCTGCGGCTAAATACAGTAACCGCCCACAACCGCCCCCAACTGCGCCTCAGAATGTCAGCACCAACAATTTTAACAGTATCTGCCTTGCTCAGCATAGAAGTCCTGTACCAAAACCTGGCACGGGCATCCCCATAAAAAGCCATCGATGTTTCCCAACGTTGCGCAAGAGCGTGAACAGACCTCGTGACTCGACAGTTGTCAACAACATGTTCGAGCTATCATACCAAACCCTGACCACGCGACAATTCCGCCTCCTCACACTCCTCCCCGGCACGGAAGCGACACCGATACAAACAACGCTACGACATGTCAACCTTGAGGACAAGCCGACGTTCGATGCGCTGTCGTATGAATGGGGCCCCGAGTCAACTCATGACTCGGAAATCTTTGTCGACAAAGAGCTGTTGACCATCCGTCACAACCTCTGGCTGTTTTTGAAGAGGCTGCGGGCATTCAGCCAGAGTGCTCAGGTCCTTTACGCAGATGCCATCTGCATCAACCAACGAGATGATAAGGAGAAGGGCCGCCAGGTCGCCTTGATGAGCGAGATATACATGCGCGCGAAGAGGGTGCTGGTCTGGCTCGGCGAGCACGACCGGAACAGCGAGCTGGTGTTCGGCACCCACTTTGAGGATGCCGTCTCGAAGATCCCGCGGGGCGTGATGATGATCCCTTTCGTTCCTTTATTGGTTATGCCAGTTATCGTCGCAGGACGTGTGAGGCGCGCGACCCAAGCCTCGCGCGCCGACCGGGTCGCAGCGTGGACGGCCCTGCTCTCCCGGTCGTATTGGAACCGGACCTGGATTGTACAGGAGTTCCTGCTCGCGCGGTCGGTGGTCGTCTTCTGCGGCCCGGACCACGTGGATCGAGACTTGATCTTCACCAGGCCATTGGAAGATCACTTCATGTCTATGATGCTGAAGCAGAAGGGGAAATTAGACGGCATTCCGAGGTCGTTCCTGTTGTATTTCTGGAAACAAAATCAAAAGCGTCATGGGCTTTTTGGCAGGGGGACACCGTATTTTGCCAAGATAGACATCTTCGAGCTCGCCTTCAATTTCCAATACACTGAGTGCCAGGTAATGTTGGACCACGTCTATGGGTTACTGGCACTCGAAGATCTGAGGAAGAGTCCTCCGATAACACCAAGTTACAGTATCTCTGCTCAGATGCTGTTCATCGACATCTGCATGTTGAAACTTCTACCAGCTACAGGGAGCGGCAGTGAGGTCACCGACGATGGCATGTGGCGTGTACCAAAGCTCTTCCGCGGCTTGAGATTGACTTTCGATCACGCTGAAGAGATCTTGGACGTTTTGTTCGACAACAACCAGTACAAAACACAAAACAGCATTGTGATTGCAACTATTGCCAAAGCCTTCGATCAATTCGGCCTCCTGAAACCAGAACGAAAGCAATGGATACTGCCAGAGACAAAAGCTTCACAGACCGCGAAGCAAATCATCTCTGTCACGAGACAGTGGCGGACGACACAGAAGGAGAATGGGAACTGGTATGATCTTCACCATATTGTCCAGATCCATGAGCCACCGGGTATGGCCTTCCTCCAGCTCGACGAGCCTCTCTGGAGCCATTACAGCACTCTCCGAGACAAGGCGGCACGCAACACAGCCAGCGCAAATAACGCGCAAAACATGAACAACATGAACCAGAACACCATGAACATGAACAACATGAACCTGAACAACATGAACCTGAACAACATGAACCTGAACAACATGAACCTGAACAACATGAACCTGATGTCTATGAACAATATGAATAGTATGGCGATGATGGGTCCTGGAGGTGGAGGTGGAGGTGGTGCTTAGGGGCGGATTTGCCCCGCTGTATGATATACGTATCTCTGCTTTCACGAGGCCTAGATCCATATCTTATTGCCTGGAACGTAGCTATCTCTTCGAACCTATCAAGGTATCGTGACGGAGGCCATTCTCGCTCCCTTGTCACATTTATCAAGGGTTCTTCCAAGAGCTGAGTTCGGTCCCCTTTTCAGCCGAAAACCCGCTACTAGAAGTACTCTCGCTTAGACATCTCGAGAGTTCCTCAACTCCCTAAATACCTCAGATTGCACACGAGTATACGGTTTATTTTCTAGACTTATCAATCTAGATACTATAAGAACTTGCGATCAACAGATGATTCCCTATAGTAATCTCGAAGTGTACGAAAATCGGCACGACCAATTGTAGAGCCCCTGTTAACGTCTGAGGCACCTGACTGCTTCTAGCAGCCTATGTTCCAAGACAGGGTATGAAAGGTTCGGACCCCTAGAATTCCAGCACACAGTTCAAGAGAGAGATGGCTCAATAGGGGATTCCGTGAAAACTTGAGAAAAATGACTCCATTTGCCACGATGGCTACAAGGGCCCCAAAACTTCATAATGATTGGAATCAGGTACTCTCAACACCTGGAACAATACCCAAAAAGGACTCTACCAAGAGCCCTACCATGTCCGTGATGACCTATCGTGAAAATGACCGAGACACGTAAAATCTGGGATCTGTTACCCATTGTTTGGTCGATACTCCTTCAGGCCTCTCCAGCACCAGATACATCCCAGTGAAACTCCAAGATCCCCAATAAGGAATCCTTGGGCATGTATACCTGATGAAGGACGAATCGTTTATCTGCTGCAGCGAGCAGAGCTTTCCATTCGACCAGGTATCTTTCACGACCGTTGAAGAAGCATTCTAGAGCCAAAACTACTGCCCTGTGGAATTTCCGTCAGTAGGTTTTTTTCTCCTTTTCTTTACTCATAACTCGTATCAACACCTAGCCACATACCTTGAAACTCGCTCCATCATGGGATGGCGTCTGGCTCTGGCATGCATACATCCTGAAAGAAGATCTTTACCCCAGGTCTCAGGACCGGAATCTGTGCGTTCAAGGCTTGGACAGCGTATTCATCGCCCAAATTGCGGAACACCATGCGGAAAAGATAGACAGGTGCCTTGACCTTCTGCGATTCGAAGAGCTCACGTGTCATGAGCTCAATGCGTCCTTTCAATTCCTCGGGGACCCCGATGCCGCGCCTTAAATCATGTTTGCCGAATCTTGGACATGTAGCTTGATACTTGCAAAGGTCTTCGCGAGCTCTATAGCAGCCTGACCCCTTGATCCATTAATGTTGACGATATACACGTCTCCCAGGGAAGCCCAATCATAGACCTTAGATACATCTTCGGTGGCGTGACCTGGAACATGGTTCATGGCTTGCATTGCAGATGCAAAGCGCGTCGCCCGCTCAGGGTCCGTAGTGAGGACTTCCTGGACCGAATTGCTGTCATTGACAAGAACGAAGCCTTGCACAGATCAGCACCGGCTGTCATTTAATCATCAAGACTCGGAAAGTATCCGAAGGATAAAATGTACGGATTTGGCTCCAGGACACGGGAAACCACTCACAGTCTCGTTGGCTTCTTGGGAATTTGGCCATTTTTCAATCGCGTTTACTATATACGGCGAAGCATATGTGTCAGCTCATTCTCATACAGTTTTTGAATGTAAAAGAAAGTTGAACACTTACCCGGGTAGTGGCAGGCCAGGTATCCCTGCTTCCAAAAAGGACCCAGCCGTTGATGTAAGGAATTGTCAAGAATCTGGACATGCTGGTATATGCCACCATTTCAGGCTCAGGTTCTCTCATGAGATGCATAGCTATGGCGTGTCGAAGAAGGCGTCTGACAGTCTCTTTCTGAAGGTCTATCTTTTGAGCAATCTCCTCAAAAGATATCTGACCACTAAGGGTATCATATCCGGAATTTTGTAGCGGCAGATGGCGTCGATGCTGACCAGGTTGGAGATCTGGAAGTATTAATTTCATGAGAAAGCCAACCGGGATCCGAGGAATACTCACAGTAGCGAATTTGAAGAGCAATGCCAGGGGATCCAAGAGCAGCTCGTGGAGTTCAGCAGTTGCTTCGAGGAGAGCATCTTTAAGATGGAATACATCAGAGGGGAGGTCTTCAGGATTGTCCTCAGCAAAGGACGGGATTGGCGCGCCTTGGGCTGATAGATGCTCTTGAAGTTGAGTGACGGAAGTGTTTATCTGAGCAGCTAACTCAAGGATCCTGGGAGTGGTGATTCGTGATGCCGTTATCGATGAGAAAGAGAAGAGAAGCCCGAGAAGTGGGCCAAGCGTACATAGCGGACACCAGAGAGACATTTATTCGGTCAACGGAAAGGCGGGGCTCAAAATATAGAACTTGTGATAATCAGCCTAGCTGAAAGTGCCTGATACCGTTACGAGCCCGGGCCTATAATTCGATGCTTTTACAATTAAAGTTCTACGTAAGATATACAAGCTTATTTCTAGGCAACCTAAGCAAAGGGGTGAGGCAGGGGTGAGTAGCTCCTAGGTACAGCTGCGATGCTATATCAACTTATTCTTTTTGGTAGTAAACATTAAGAAATCTCGTTCGAGACTCTTAAACGCGTCGAGAGGGACGAATGGTGATGTGAAGTGAATCGATGCATTCACTTCTTCACCCAGATGCAGAATGGCTAGGAAGCGTGTAGGTTAAGGGGAATCGAGGTGTATTCACTCTCTCAGTTCCTCTTCCAGCCTACCTACAGACTGCGGGGCTGCGGGGTATATCAACCTTTCCTCAACATAGCAACAAAGCAAATTAGCTGCACACATCCGGCAACCCGAAGCTGTACTTTGAAAAGTTCTTCCCGCCAAATCAGCACCGTCTTCCTTGGAGTTTGGTATCAAAACGTACGAGATATTGCAGTTTGGATTGCACATGCTTACTCGTTTATTTTTACCCCACTAGTACAGCGCGTGTCTGAGAACGGCTTCACTATCAACAATTATTGCTTGATGTAATTGAAAGAAATTGACAATGATTTATGGAATGACAACAGCAAGATGACAAGAACACGATAAGAAGGCGGCGAGTTTGAGAGTGAGAAAATAGAGGGGATCAGATAGACTTGATATTGCATGGAAGTGAGGGTGGATTTGATGGCTCCTATACTGGATGAATGCCTCTTTGGATCTCTTTGCCGTTTTCCTTGAGTGGTTGAGGGATATGGCTTGCCACTTGGCCATATATTTATACTTCGCCACCTCGACTTCAATAAGGCTTCACTCGCCGGTGAATGTAGGAGCCGCACCACCACATTAATTGATATGAAAGCAAACAGACTCGTGTAAGATATTAAACATTCATATATTTTTTCATATGTTCTTCCACACCTCCCACCTTTTCCCTATTCACCCAGCCCCTCTCACTTAATAAACCCAAGGCCCATTCATCAACGTAGCCCTAAACACCTCATCCCCAGGCTGCGAATACTTAGGCAACTCCACATACCCATTCAACCAATCCAGCACCGTCTTATGCCACACCAAACTATTCTCCGCATTAAGCACCCAATGATTCTCATCTGGGAAACTCAAGAACTTCGATGGTACCCCTTTTTGCTGCAAAACGTTAAACGCAGCCAAGCCCTCCGCGATAGGAAGTCTGTAGTCCAACTCGTTATGCACGATGAGCATTGGTGTAGTCCAATTCGCTGTATGTGCCGCTGGATTGTAGCGTGCGTAATTATCCCACGCGTCGTACAAGGTGCCGTTGAAATCGTGATTCATAAACCATAACTCCTCACTCGAGTATTGGGAGAGAGTGTTAAAGGAGCCATCATGAGCAAATATTGCCTTCATCTTCTTCCCCAGCTCCTGGCCTTGGATCCAATACATCATATACCCACCATAAGAAGCTCCCAACGCAATCGCACGATCCGTATCCACATACGGGAGATTATCCTGAATATATTTCCAGCCCAGGACGAGATCGTTGTAAGGACGGCCACCCCATTGGTTTTGGATGCCGTCGGTGAGATCTTGGCCGAAGCCAGTGGAGCCGGTTGGGTTGAATGCTACGACGACGTAGCCTTGTTCGGCGTAGACCATCATATTCCAGCGGGTAGACCAGGAGTCGGCTGTGCTGCCTTGGGGACCGCCGTGGACGTAGAAAGCGAGGGGGTAGGTTTCTGACTCGTTGAAGAAAGAGGGTTTGATGATCCAGGCGTGTACGAGGTAATCGCCGTCTCCTTGGTAGAAGACTTCTGAGACTTGGTTTTTGGATAGGCCGTAGGTGGTGCCGTTGCCGAGGTTGGCGGATATGAGGTCGATGCCGGAGGTGGCGTTGCTTTCTGCAGCCGTGGTAGGGTCGATTGCGAGGTATAAGGAGTTGTCGATATAGGATGTGCTGCTGACGAGAAGTTTTGAGTCGCCAAGCTTCTGTACATCTGAGACGGCGCCATCCGCGAAGATTAGTTTGGGAAGCTCAGTCGCTGCAGATAGTTCGGATGGAAGCGAGAAGAGTCTGACGCGAGCATAGTCTTCGGCTGCGGCGTAGAGACTTTTGCCGTCTTGACTCCAGTAAAGGCTTCCTGGGCTCCGATCCCAAGCTCCTAGTCCATCCTCTGAGGCATAAAATTCGGTTGCATTGAGGTCGGTTGTCACATCTGAGACGGTGAAGATTCGATTCTTGTCACTCTCATACGAGATACCCTTCATGCGGACAAATGCAATAGATGGGGCATCTGGGGCAAAAACGACTCCATCGGAGGCACCTTCAATCCCTGGAGTATTCACGATCTGTGGTTCCACTCCCGACTCGGAGAAAGTCGTCAAAGGAACATAGTAGACGTCCGACTTGGTGGTTGTAGCTTGGTTCAAGGTGATGTCTTTGGCGATGAAAGCAAGACCGTATGAGGAAATATCGTAGCTATAACATGTCAATATGGATTTCAAGAGCTTCAGCTTTCACATACTTATTGGTTCCTCCAAATGGTGGAATAGGAGATTCAAAGCCAGTACCATTGAGGGCGTTCACAGGCTCACCGAGTGTATAGCCAGCAGTTCCGTTCGCAGAGAGGGTGGTATACCAGATGCTATTCCGCTCTGGTGTGAGATCTGGATGTGGTTAGCAGGGATTGACTCATGAAGGACAATACAAACAGGTATCCCAGTGTCTGACAAAAAGCTGGGTGTACATTCTGCCAGTAGAAACAGGCTCTTCGGCAAGGGCGGAATTGTAAAGAGTTCCATTTGGAGCAGCGGTGCCAGAAAATGCGATTGCAAAAGTCCCATCTCCTAGGTCGGCAAGCTTTATGCCAGTGATGGAACCAGGTGCTGAGCCTGCAGGTATCGGCCTGTAAATGTCAGTCAAATTCTGTCAGGTGGACCTCGCCTCGTGACTTACTCGGCATCTGGCGTGGCGGCATCACCAACCAACAGACTCGTTGATCCGTCATCCTCGGAGACAGTCCAAAGAATGGTGGTCCCATCACCCAACCAAGCGGCCTCACCAATGGCGCTCGAGTTGCTGAATAACCAAGAAGAGCCATTGGATAGATCCAAAACGTACAATCCATGGGAATTGCCGTGCGTTATGAAGTTATGTGTTGATACAGTATACAGAGCCAATGTCCCACCAGAATTTGGTAACGCAGTCCCTCGTCGCGGGGCACTGAGCATTGCTTCGGGGGTGAGTTTTGCGCCATTGACAACGAAAAAGCTGGAGATAAAGAGGAGGATAATCGCCAGAGGCGATCTCATGAATGCCACCATCTTGACGGGATTCTGAAAAGGAAGCAGAGGTGTCGCACACTTGCACGACATGGACGAGGGGAAGAGCTTACTTATAGCCTTCATTACGAAATGCAGCATCGAGAAAATGACGACGGTGCCTGCCAGCCAAGACAGTGAAGTGCAAGGTTATCGCCTACCTGCAGATCCGGTTCGTGTTGCTGCTGGTGTTGAGAACTCGGTCCATGAAGCTGCAGCTGTTTATCCATGAAATTGGCTCATTGGAGGGGCTGGGAGGAAGGATTCTAGGTCGATGCCGCCAGGATGGCGTCAGGTACCACCGGAATTAGTGGACAATCAGTGATAACAGCGATTCGGTACCCCGCAGCACTGCACTCGCCAGGGAGGCACAGTACGGCCATATTTTCGAGCCTGTTGAACGACAATCGGTCGTGGTTAAGCCGTGTATGACAGGTGCTGAGAACCATATTGTGCCACAAACGAGCTTCTCTGCAACTGGCTTCCTGCTTGAGGTATCCGATGAGGCACATTGTCTTGTCACGTTGCTTCTTGCTGGAGGCGTATCCCTTTGTGGCAGGTCGAACTTTGCTTGGTGTTCTTGGCTCTTGGCAGAGTATGGAGATGCCGATGTGATCCTCGGTGGAGCACGACCAGGAGTGCCCAGAGATGCATGAGATATAACAAGGGAAGGTGGTAAAACTTCAAGCTTTGTAAGCTTTTTGACATTGGAATTCAAAGGCGGGATGGAGACGAAGAAGTTTAAGATGGAAGATGAAATAGAGAGAGAAATACAGTTGATGACATAAGATTGGCTCTAAGTAGTTTCGAGGCTAGCGTTGTCCATCCACATGTACCTGTACCACATTTCAAGAATAACCACAAAGGAAGAACTCCACCGCCTGGAAACGCAAAAGCTTCAAAACCATGCTATCAGACACAGGCTCTATGTTGGAGTTTACCACGCACGCTTTCGACCTGAGCCAAGTGGCTGTATCCTACTTCTCCAAGGGTCGAGGTTTAAAAGCACTTCAAATATGCCGCCGCTTTCGTTACCATAACAGGGCTAAGCCAGGACATTTCATAAATTCAAGAAGGCCGAAATTCCGCAGCTGCTCTCCTTTGCCCGTTTCGGAGACTTGATTACTTTTTCCACTGTACACATCACAATTGTGTTTGTCGTGCTTCTCCAGACTTTCAGCAAGTGTCTTTGATGATGTGCTTCTACAAAGCAAGCAAAAATAGGATTGTTAAACCTCTTTCTTCGATCCATGCAAGGTCAAAGACGAGAATCGGGTATAAAGAATATTGTTGTTCCACACACTGTAGACTGCAAGGAAGATCACAAAGGTCTTCCATCTTTCCATTCAACCCACTTAGCGGTCTCTCGCTCAACAGGTTAAAACAGGATCACCTACTTTCAGATATTAGCTATCTTAATCACACTCTCTGGCTTCTCTCCATCTCATCTACAACACCATCGACTAAACTTGCTACAACTTTCAATCCAAAACACAATTTCCATTCCCAACTCACCCCAAAACATCCTTCAAGATGTCAGTAAACTACCCCCTCAGACCATCTGACAGCATCTCCAACATCTCCCGGAGCACCTCACACTCCCACCGCTCCTCTTCAACCCGTCGCGCCGACTCCCTCGCGCCCTCTCGTGCAAACTCCACCGCATCCTACTCCTCATCTGCATCTCGCGGTTCCTCCGCGTCTTCCGCATCCCGCATGCGTGATCACGCTCGCAGCACCGCCTCCAAATCCAACAATGACCATCTCCAAGTATCCCGCGTCTCCGGACGCGACTACATCGATGGCTCAGTCGCAGGCTCTTCTCACTCAAATCGCTCGGATCGCACAATTCGTCCCAATCTCCGACAGCGGACGCGCTCACAGCATCGTCTCTGGCTCAACATCCATTTCTCGATCCTCATCTAGATCCGGAAGAAGTTCATCTTCCCGCCACGGCTCCTCTTCCGGCCACAGCTCCTCATCCCACCGCTCCAGCTCCTCCCGCGCCCTAACACCCCACGATCGACCCCCTATCCACCACCAGCACGCGAACCCACCTCCATCCACTCCGCATTCGACCGCCAACTCATGCGCGAAGCCCAAGATCGAGGACTTGTCGTCCCGCTCAGACCCGTGCCTGCGGTAAATATCCATATCCACGGCGATGTGGATATGGATGGTTCGAGGAGTCGCCCGTCGCTGATGATGGGTGTGGGTGGAGGCGCGTCGAGATGCAGTGATCATTGGTCGTTGCCGGATTATAGTTATTGTCGGTATTGTCGCGATGCGGTTGGGGAGTTTATGTAAGGAGGGGCGGTTGTATTGGTGAGGAATTTGGCTAAGTGAGGGAGGTGAGTATCTATATAGGTGAATTAGATTGGTAAGCTTCTTTTTCTTCTGATTTTTGGGTCTCGAGCTGGACTTGAGGGAGTTATAGGAGTCTGGAATTGTCAATGGTAAGTAAGATAGATTGAAATAAAAAACTGTCCTTTCCTTAAAAGTCTCCCTTTTGATGATGTGAGATGTGGAAAATGAATATATATACACACGTGAAATTCCTTGCAACTTGCAGGATCAATGTTTCTGGACAGCTCAGCAGCTCGAAGAGTGCCCATGAGAAACAAAGAATTGTAGACTCATTGGTCCCTCGAATCACTTGATCAATTCAGGCGGCAGCGGACGTGCGAGGAAGGTCCCAGGTGGCGGAGCACTTCATTGAAGTATAGAATACACAGCTATCGCTCAAAAATACAGTGGAGAGTTCCAATCCATTTCATTACCATCCCATTACTTTTTCAACTTATCCTCACTCGCCTCCGTGACATTCAGTCCCAAGCCTTCCGAGTCCAAGAACAGCTTGTTCCTTCCACCAGATTCTTGTAGGATCGTTGCAATTGCTCTTGCGTTCTCGATTCTCTTCAAATCGACGTATGATCGACTCTTCTTGATGGCGTCTCCGATCAACTCGGCTGAGCGTGCTTCTCCCTGGGCGCGGACAACCATGGCTTGCTTCTCTTGACGGGCCTTATCGACAACGAATGCGGCTCTCTGGGCTTCTTGTTGGGCGACTTGCTTGGCTTCGACGGCAGCTGTGAATTCGGGGGAGAAAGCGAGGTGCTAAAATATGTTAGAAGGGCCGTAGATGTCTGGACACGTCAACATACCGTCAGAGACACATCATCAAGCATGATGTTGAATCTCGATGCTCGCACAGCCAAGTTCTCCCTAACCAATCTGGCCACCATCTCACGCTGTGTGATCAACTGACTGGCATTGAACTGTGCCACCACGCTCTTCAATACTTCATTGACAATCGAAGGAAGAACTCTCTCGTCGTAATCCGTGCCTAATGTTCTGTAGATCTGTGGGAGCGCTTCGATTCGAGGTCTGGAGAGAACACGGCAAGTAATGTTGACCATCTGCAAATCCTTGGTGCCAGTAAGGGAGGCAACGTTCCGTGGCTTCGCTCGCACATCGTAGTCTATTGGTGTCTCGAACCATGGGAGTCTGAAATGTGTACCTGAGGAGGTCAGCAGAGTAGGAGTGGAACGTAATAAGAAGCGGTACCTTCGGCATAGATCTCCTTCCCAACACCACCTAGTCTAGTATACTTGATTGCTCTGTGACCACCATCCACGTTGAAAAGCGCATTGTTCACTAGGACTGCAGCTCCTCCCAAGGCAACGGCTGCTACAACGGCTCCTCCCATTCGAGGTGATGGTCCTCCGGCTCCTCTTGAAGCTGCGGTCATCTGCCGCTGGAGATTCTTAAAGAATTGTTGAGGATCTGCCATTGCGTCGGATTTGGAGAAAGCAGCTGTCGGTCGGAGTCGTGATTGTCAAGCTGTACAATGGTGATGTCGAGCTCTGAAATTCTATGAGGCAAAAGGTCTGAAAGTCCCAATGTTTACTAGTGCATTTTGCTAGCTCTCCGCATTTATTAGCGGCATATCAGATATGAACCTCATAACAATCTTTCAAGATCCTCCACATCTTCACAACCACAGCACGACAATCCGAGCGGAATATTGAGCACGAGACGAGCTGCATCGGGCATTGGGGAAAAGGTGAAAGAGATTAGAATAGCCAGAAACACTTTCCCAAAGACTTCTGTGCCATTTCTTCCCAGCGTGAAGGTGACAAGTGATCAAACCTTCACATTCCAGAAGCTTGCAGTCGCAAGTTCATTGTGATCTTCCCAGACAATTATCCAGTTACATCAACACATTCACAATGTCCAAGCCGCCATCAAAGTCTGTCTTCGTGGGCAATATCCCATATGGTATGGAACATTCTCCCTGAAAAAGACCTCATCTGACAAAATTACAGGCCTCACAGAAGAACAAATCATTCGCATATTCAGCAGCGCAGGCAAAGTGCTCAACTTTCGCCTTGTCTACGATCGCGAGACTGGCAAGCCAAAGGGGTTTGGTTTCGTCGAGTTCCCAGATTCAGGCATGCGCCCCTCCAAGTCTTGCAATTGAAGTGACTGACAGATTTTCAACCACAGATTCTGCAGCTTCTGCCGTCCGAAATCTCAACGACTACGAAATCATGAATCGAAAGCTGCGCGTTGATTTTTCGAATGATGGAGGAGAAGAGGAGACAGTGCGTACACACATCAACACACAAGGCATTGTCTAATTTTCCCAGCAACCCGCGCCCCAAAGCTTCAGACCACCACAACCTTCCAATGGCGTTTCTATCCCACCTCCCCCGATCAACTCAAATTCCACGATTCCACCTCTGCCCGCAGGCGCCGATCTACCTGCCGGAATGACCTGCCCAGATGCTATTTCTCGAACCCTCAATACTCTTCCAGCTGAGCAATTGCTCGATGTTCTCTCACAAATGAAGACATTAGCGACGACCGATGCCGCAAAAGCAACCGAACTCCTACACCAAGCTCCACAACTCTCATACGCCATCTTTCAAGCCTTGCTTCTCATGGGCCTCGTCTCAACCGAAGCTCTCGGCTCCGTTGTTGAACAAGCTTCTGCACCACCTCCCGTACAAACCCCACAGCAAACACAACCCTACCAAGCTCCGGCACAGAATAACTACCCTCCTGGATACCCTCCTCCACCCACACATATGAGCGGACAGATGGGCATGCAGATTGGCACTCCACCGGTTCAAGGCCAAGGACTGTATCCTCCACCTCCACCACAACGTGCTCCCCCGCCACAACAACAGCAAGCACCAGCACAACAACTGCCAGATACGGATGCGTTGATGCAACAGGTTCTTGCTATGCCACAGGAGGTAATCGATAGCTTGCCGCCTGCTGATAGGGCACAATTACTGGCATTGAGAGCAAGTTATGGAAGATAGATGTGGGGTTCGCAATTTCCCTCGGGCAGCCGTCGGCTTCCTGCACAAAATGGGTTGGCGTTGTCATTTCAAGGACTTGGCTTCGAAACACACTAAGCACTTACGTCGAGTGTCTTTCGTCACGCTTGTATAACTAGAGGCTGCGTCTTATGAGAAGCAAAATCAAACTGAAAATCAAACTTGCTTTTACGTTTTGCTAGCTATACTTGACTATAGGGAGATCCTCGATACCGTTCGTCCAACAATCAATGTGTAGCTAAGATGCGTACCTGCCTGTAGCTGAGACTTGCCCAGTCGTGTCAAGTGTCACCCGCCTCTCAATGACAGATTAGGTAGGTCTCACGCGTATCTCAACCAACGTCTTCCCTTTCCACATCAAACACAACGTTCCCCAAGAAGTCTGTCCCTGAGCTCTAGTCACAGCCTCCCAATCTTTCTCGTCACCAGGACGACATCTCGGTACTCCTCGTCCGTCTCTCACACCCGGCGAGGTGACCAACGCCATAGAATTAAGCCTTTCGAGAACCGACAATGGCATCAATCCCCGCACATCTCAGAGCTATACGCCCCGCTCGTTCCAGGAAAAAGGCATACCACCTGCTCTTGCAGCACGGAGGCTTGTGCAACATATACCTCCATTTAGAATTCACTTCTGCTCGCAAGCTCACGTCATTCAACCATGGAATTCAAAGCTCTGTCGGTTGACAACGTCCTTCAGATTCCAAACGTTTTAGTAACGTACCGAGAGGTCCTGATTTAATCGAACGTATCCTGTTGACGAACACTTCCGGAGATTTTGATTTGATGGGTGGGAAGAATGTGGTGAGGAGGTTTGGTGGATGTTGATACCAAATATATTATTCTCTCTGCTTCTATTCCAGAGTCTCATGAGTCGAAAGAAAAATGTATTCGTCGGCCAGTCCGGGTTCTTTGGCCGTGACTGGTACCTGTTGGTTCACCAATATAGACATAGTTTCTGGATTGATGTCCGACTATGAGAGTAGTTAAGTATGGCGAGACCGTGGCGAAGTGTCATTTTATACTATTCGTAGTTCAATGTCCAACTTTTGACACGTACTTACGATCACACAACCAACACCACACCATACCAAGAACTCAGATTACAACTTTACAACTTTTAAAAGTAGTACATTTGCATTTATGGAACCACCACGATAACCACCAACACCAAACAGTAACAGCCCACCATCTCAATACTCCTTAAACCCAACCCCCTCCAACCTCTCGGCCTTACCTACAACCTCAGTCTCCATATTCTTCGCATATTGTACCAATTTCTCTTGAATGATGGGATCACTTGCTCCTAGGATCCTGGCTGCTAGTAGTGCCGCGTTTATGGAATTGTTTATTGCTACTGTGGCGACTGGTACACCTCGAGGCACTGGTGGGTGTTAGTAAAGGGCTTGAGAATTGAAGGAGGGAGTTTGAAGAGGGGTTTGAGAATGTGTTTTAAAGTGTGATGGGGAGAGAACATACTCTGGACTATGCTTAAGAGACTGTCCATTCCGTCTAGTGTGCTTCCTTTGACTGGTACTCCAATAACCGGTAATGGCGTTGCGCTCGCGATCATTCCTGGTAGATGTGCTGCTCCTATTGTCGAGTTAGTAGACGTTTGCACATATATCTTTTGAAGTGTCTGGAGATTTCCAAAAGGCTGGAGGATGAAACGTACCACCAGCAGCAGCGATGATAACACGGAAGCCCTTAGAAGCAGCAGATGTAGCGAATTCGTGCATCTTCATGGGTGTACGGTGTGCAGAGGTTATAGTCACAAAGAATGGAATGGAGAGAGTAGCAAGCAGGGCGAGACCAGGTTTCAATACTGGGAGATCAGAGTCGGAGCCCATGGTTATTGCAACGAGGGGCTGTCCTGGAGGTGATGATGGGGCGGAGGTGAGGGTTGTTGATGGAGTGGAGGAGGGTTTTGGTGGTGAGATGTCTTTTCTTTTGGCTCTCATGGCGTCGGTCATTGTGATAAGGGGTTGCATCAATTGCTCAGCTGAGGATTGTTAGCATGATCAGAGGATGTGATGTGGAATAGTAGCTTACCTTGGGACATTGAGTCTGCAACTAGTGTGATATGGCCGATCTTTGTGGCACAAATTGGGTCAGCACCTTTTTATGACAGTACGGAAGTTGTTTGAAGCGGGAATATAGCTCAAAAGGATTCGCATACCTTGCGAGCTGGCTTCGACTCTTTGCCGTACATATGTAGTGCTGCTCTAGGCATAGATATTGCAGTCTTCATGATCTCATTGTGAGACGTCTTGGATGCACCGCCTGGTTAATGTCAGCCCAACTGAGAACCACAGCAAAGCATCGAGTTACAAGCGGCATAGGAATATAGGAGCCAGGAAGTGCATCGACCTACCCAAGATGTTCAGCATTATCGTTGCTGGAGACATGGCTGGTATCCTCGAATCTGGGAACGGTGGCATGAGTCCTAGAATGGACAAAAGCTGTGACTTGTACTGCGAGAAAGTTGGGCATGCCTCAATCGTATAATGTCCTGACTTCACTTTAGATTAGAACTGCTCTTTCCTCAAACTGTTAAAGGTTTAACATCGTCACGTACATTGTGTGGCCTCGGGGCGATTTCATTTAGAATCAGTTCGCCGTCTTCCATCATGAAGAGCTCAACCCCAAAGACACCCTTGCCCCAAAGACTGCCGACGGCTTTTCTTGCAAGCAGTTGAGCTTCTCGGAGGATGTTTGCAGGGATGCCACGGGCAGGTGCATATACGAGCTTGCAGATGCTGTCTTCATGTATTGTCTCCACCGCTGGATACGCTATAGTTGATTCGAGATATGCCGATGTACCTTCTTCTGTCTTGACAACCATGACTGCAAGCTCCAACTTGAAGTTTGCCCACTTCTCTGCATATAGACCTCTATCCTTGAGAGCGTTAAGGGCGTGGGGAATATCACTTTCAGACTTGATAGGATAGTTTCCTCGCCCATCGTATGCATCCTTCCTTGCCTTTAACATGAACGGGTATCCCAATTCCTTGCCACATGCCACCATATCTTCTTCCGAGGATTCGACAACCTTAGATACAGCAGTTGCGACTCCGACCTTCGCCAAGTGAGCCTTCTGCAGGAACTTATCCTGGATGGTCCTTATTGTCTTCCAACTTGGCTGGACTTCCACTTTCTTGAGAGTCCTCTTTCCATTGGAGTCCGTCATCTCAACGCCCCTTTCTGCTATTTCTTCCAGAACAACAGTATCGACATGTTCGATTTCCACGGTGAGAACATCCACCTGCCGAGCCAATTCTCTGATCTTTTCAGCATCGACAAAAGAGCCATCGATATGTTCATTTTTGGCATTGACTTGCTTCGCAGGCGAATTTTCAGCATCAAGGATAACGACCCTTATTCCAAGTGGGTTCGCAGCTTCGCAGAGCATTTGGCCAAGCTGGCCGCCTCCGAGAAGTCCTATTGTTCGATCCATGGCGGGGTACTGGGGAGAATTGTCAGTAATAGTGACTCGCACGGGAGCGTTGAAAGCTCTAGAAGTGCAGAACTGATGATTGAGACGAGATGAATGTTCGATAAACGATACTAGCTGTAGGATAGGCTCTTCTTACCTGGGTGAGTTGTGCTTATGCTGGGATGGAGATCTCGAGAATAAAAAACACAACGATTCTGCCGGTCCACAAGTTTAAGGTTTAGCGTTTGCTGTTCACCGCCAGCCAGGGTACAGAGCAGCACGTGATCCAGGGTTATCTTCATCGAAATAAAAGAACCGTATACACACTAGTATAAGCAAGAACTCAAATTTGTAAATCTATACCCAGCCTTATTTACACACCTAGCCTTTCTTTACAACCTCAATTCCTCGACAACAACCTCGAATTCTTAAGTATAACTTCGAATACTCGATGTAACGTACCGTTGTTCGTACGACCGGTGTCGTAGGTTCGTTGGGTTGGTATTGTATAGAAGTAAGCGTCACAGAGGGTTCTTGATGAGAATCAAGACGTTACAAGCAAAGGTAAAGAGATACAATTGCTATGGATTATTTGAGCACGAAGCTCCTATCTAAGGGTGAAGACCCAGTGCTTATATAGGACCTTCATTCTGTGTGCGAGCCCGCGAGCCCGCGAGCTCGTCTAGCCAGCTCGCACATCACGTGACCCGGGGTCGCAGGATCCTGCGTCCCAAACCCTAGTACTGAGATTACACACTAACTCCAACCACTACGGTATTGTGTTCCTAGGAACCACTAGGTTCCCAGGACTACGCAGGACCTCAGGACAGTCCTTCCCAGGACCCCACGGGAGAAATCAAAAACACTAGCTTTTAACTTTAATTAAAGTAAAATAGGAATTTTTGGTCTCAAATTTCATTAAAATTCTATAATATGTACGTAATTTTCTATATAGTTCTGGAATATCATGTAAACGAATGGAAAATCATGGAGGATTTGCCCCCGTAGGATCCTCGCGCGATATTATCTTCCACCAGGACTTTTCCAGCTTCCCACGGATCCTAATTGGGCGTGAGATTGAATTTTCCCCCTCCATGTTTTAAACCTGGATATATAATTGCCACTTACACTATTGCCAGCACCGCATGGTTCGCACCGAAAGCATTTTGAGAGCGTATGGTCGACAGATACTCTGATTTATTTATTCATCAGCACTAGCTTTCTTCTTTATCAGGAGATTTCTTATTCTAAGATGTCTTTCCCGGCCATAATCATAAGCTATCGAGCACATGTACGTTGATGAGACATTTGCAGGAGAGAGTTGACAGAATATAATTACATGGTCCAGAGAGGGTCTACGGCCTATTGAAATCAATCACAACACGACCAGCGATCTCTCCTCTCCTGAGTTGTTGTACACTTTCTGGAAACTTGCTTAACCCTCTTACTTCACAGATTTGCTTCAGCAGTCCTCGTTGAGCATACTCCAGCGACATTGCAGTGTCTTGCATCGTTCCCACCAATGATCCCATGATCTTCAAATTGCGGAATGAGAAGTATGATGGGTCTGCTCCAATAGTAATCAAGTCCTTGGGCGCTATCATGTTGTCAGCACCTGTCCTGAGTCTCATTACGCATCAAGGAACTACTTACGTAAACCAACACAGACGACTACACCACCAATCCTGTTAGCAATATAGGAAATAGCATCATTGTACGCCTGATACGCGGTCACGATCACACCATGTGCTCCTACACCACCAGCTACCTTCTTCACTTCCTCAGCCACGCTTGGGACTTCTTTGAAATCCACAAAAGACTCAGCGCCCATGTCGAGGGAGAGTTTACGTTTTGCGGCACCAGTGTCGATTACGATGGGACGCATACCCATCGCTTTAGCGAGTTGGACCCCTTGAATACCTACTCCTCCTCCACCACCTGGGATTTGTTAGATTCACTTCAGCCAAATTAAGTCGAAGGGAAGAAGTGGAAGCAAATACCAGGAAAAACGACCCACTGCCCAACCTTCAACCCCGAATCAACCAACGCCCTATGCATCGTACTAGCAGAACACATAATTGGCCCCGCCACATAATCACTCACCCCATCCGGAATCGGGCTTGTATACCTCGCTGGACTCGTAATATACTGTTGATACGTCCCCGTCGCCCCTAACCCCGTATAAACCCCTGCCTGACAATAATTCTCCTTTCCATCCCAACATAATTCACATTTCCCGCAAACGTCCCATAGAGGTTTGACACCGCCCCGATCTCCTACTTTCCAGCCTTTCACGTTGGCGCCGAGTTTTACGACGACGCCGGCGCCTTCGTGGCCGGCGCAGCGGACATTGAAGGAGGACATGGAGGGGACGGCCCAATCGTTCATCATGAAGTGGATGTCGGACATGCAGAGGCCGGTGGCATTTAGTTTGAGGAGGACTTCATCTGGACCGGGGTCGGGAACTGGGACGTCTTGGACTTCGACGCGGAAGTCGGGACCTGGAGATGTTTAGTTCATCGGTATAAGAGTGGGCTTTGGAGAGGGAGGAAAGAGACCTTCGTTCACGACTACGCCTGCTTTGCAGGTTTGGGGGATATCGAAATGGAGCTCTCCAACGCCATCTTGGGTTTGAGTTTCTGTTGCCATTGTTTGTTTGTGTCTGGTATAATGGAGACTTAGTGACACATTGATGGTTCCTAGCCAACATCTTGGGACGTTGGATTACTTATGGGATGCATTTAGGCATGCGGTACGAAGTCCGTACAGTGACGTGAGCGGGGGTGCGGTTGTGTTCCGCTTGGTGGAATGGTGAACTCATGTTATTCGCTGGGAATGCGTTCCCTGAGCTTGGTTGGAAACTTGTGTGAAGATCTGATTGGGAAGTGACTTGGAGTTGTGTTGGAGGCTTGGTAGTTGCGATCTGGAAGAGGTTCAGCCACGGGCGGGGAAGGTGCGGGGTGATGATCTTCTTGGCCGGGGAGGGAAGATGGGGATTCAATGACAGTTTCTGATATTTGGGGCATGGTCTTGTGAGTATGGTGTTGCTATATGGACTAAGCAATCCGGTCTACCGAGCTCAGCTGAGGTTGCACCTAAGGTAGATATCTCATACTTGGATTGGCACCTTGGGCTAAGCACGTGAGCCAATGTCTTGATGGTGCTTTTTTCAACAAATTCAGCTGCAAAATGATTGCGATTGCTAAGTATTCACTTTCTCTGTTATGATAGTCTCCTTGTTTAGGCAAACATCACTAAAGAAAAATAAATGGCGGAAACAACAACTTGACCACCTGCAGGTACTTTGAGTTTCGAGATCAGCAGCCTGACCAGTGGCAAGCGATCGAGTTCTTGGTACCATCGATTGACGAATGAAATCCTCAACCAATTCAACTACAAGCATAAACTTAGTCTACTGTTCCGGCTTACTTTGGTACTGCTTACTGCATGCCTGACAGGTACCGACGGACGATACTCCGAAGATCTCGGTAAACATTCCCTGCAGTACCTATAGACATCACCAAAAAGATGTACCCAAACAGGGACAAATAGGGGATAGACAAAACTCATTTCTCACACAACCACACAACACCAATAGACCCAAGATCAAATCCACCTACTCTGCGGTGGCTCACCAACTGCTTGACTCCTTGTCCTCCACGGCTCCCCCTAAAACACATTAAATACGGACCTCAACCCTCCCAACCTCTCTCACCTAGTTACTACTCTTCACTCTTAATCTTCCACTGCTACGGTAACCCGTCAGCTTCCTCCGGCATCTCATAGCCCGAGTATCCAAAAACACTCACGACATGTGATCAGATCTGCATGTGATGTTAACAGAATAGGGACCTACATATTGAACATGTTTGGCCATGAGAACTATGTCATCTGCGCGTATGATCGAGCTTTGCAGATAAAATTTGAGTAAGTTATTCGGAGAGGATGCAGAAGAAAGTACAGAGGAAGAGGGAGCGCCAAAGTAAGAGGGAAGCGGTTCGCGAGAGGTTGGGTTTGCCGAACACTTTCAATGCACCTCTGCAACACATTGATTTCACTGTGGAGGAGTCTCCTCTTTGAAATATTATGAGGGCAAGCCCATGTTTTTGTGTTTTCTGATTTTCAATTGTTTTTGTATCTAATGTATATTCTCCCATTCTTTCAACGCCTGTAAATGCTCAAACTCAAGACCTAGCAAGCTAGTCGCTTGAATTTCCAAAGCCTAGTCTTAACTCTAAATTGAGGAAGACAGCTGCTGCTATATAGTACTTGTTCCCAAAACGCCTTGCTATGCAAATTTATTACGTCATGCGTCTTTCTCGTCTCCCAAATTTCTATATCAAACTCTTACTCTTATCAATACATCCCAAATCATCTTCTTAGTACTTCCCAATCACGTCCAAATCTATCTTCTGAAAGGTCTCTCATCCTCCGAAACCTCTCCCTTGAGCGCATACTCCTCATCGCTTCTCAATCCAGTCTTCTTGAAGTGTCTCCACTCCTTGATGCTAACCACAGCAGTCCAAGCAGAAACCACACTCAGACATCCCGAGACTCCGACAACAGCCCAGCTGATAGTGCAGTTCGTGCCGACGCAGTAGTTGGTATTGGCTTGGATCATGAGGAAGACGACTGCGGCCCAGAAGACGACCTCGAGGGAGTTGATTATCATGTTGGCTTTGAGGGATGCGAAGCGTTTGCCCCACTTGGTGTACTCGGAACAGATTTGGTAGAGGATGAAGACCATTGATTTGGCGCCCTGGAGAGTGTTAGTCGTTGTCTTGGATGGAAGGGCTGAGAGGAGGGGAGAAGGCTTACCATTCCTAGGGCCATGGTGTTGGCTCGGGACTTTGGTGCATCGGCTGCTTGTTTGACGAACAGGAGACGGACGACTGCTCCTCCGATGGCGAGATGGACGAGGAAGATCTGGAGGATGTGGACGTGGAGCATGAAGCGGGGGTTGAAGAAAGGCATTTTTGCGGAGTGGTTGCTGAAGCTAGGGGAATTGAGTTCGTGTGGAGAGAGGATTGAGGAAATTGTTGTTCTAGAGAATATTGGAATGAGATTTTTGGGTATTGAAGTGCCTAAGCTCTGATCTGAGGAGTAGGAGATTGATGTTGATTGAGATGTTGTGATGGTCTGATATGAGATCTTATTTCTTGCAATGGGCGCCAGCTATATACATGTTGAAGCAACGCATATCGCAATTCTATTAAGACAGTTCCTAAAGTTACTATGAATGATGAACGACTCGCTATGCTGTAAATACATCGCGTTCGCGAAGTATTCGGACTCGCTTCTTTATACGACTCGGATAACCGTCGGATCGCATCTCGATTGGCTGCACACGGTCGCCAAGCAACCAAATAAGCATCTCTTTGAGGCTGGTTTCAGATTTCTGACTTTTCGCCAAGTACACCAACAGGGCTGACGCGCACCACGTCACTCGAGCTCCGAAAGTTGGGGGTTCTAGGTCTTCGTATTGACCTCGTTCAAATGTTGTTGAGACAGAATTATATCGGATTGTGCAAATACGATGAACTCGGAAACTTACGTTGCGGAGGCGCATGCAGTTTTGCAGTTTCTGGGCATCGCAAGAAGGTAGGGAAAGGGGTAGGTTTCGCTTCTTTGACTCTCAAATAAGCAATACGAGTAGATCTACTAAGTTCTAACCTTCTCTCCTTTAAATCTCTTTGCAATCAAATGCTCATGCTTTCCAATGTATATGTTGCCCCTTTCCCGACACGCTCAAAGCAGGAATTATTTGATGTTCAACCTCCAGAGACTGTGAAAAGGTCATGTACGTGGGTTCCTGCGCTCCATAATTGGCGTAGAAGACTGCCAAACACAATCAGGAATATTGACAAAGAGATACATTATGATAACGAGGTTTTTTGGTGAAAGAGTAAGCCCCCAGAGAATTCCTTGATCATGACATGCTCCCCTCAGCGAGCACTTGCGAGCAGCATTCTGCTAAAGGGAGAATGGTGGTATAAGAGTGGGTTCGAGATGTATCGCGAAGGGCCTTGCTAATGCCGAACAGTGACAAGCAATATACGCACTCTTGAATTGAAAGCCTTCATAAACCGAACAGAATTCGAGTCTCCGGGAGCACTTCCTCCGCATTTCGGGGACCATCATGCAGCTTTCAGTTCTGGGGAAGGTAAGGAGTTCAGTTAATGACCATGTTTAGAGAGTGAAGCAGACTCAAGATGGGTGTGCATGACATGAGATTGTGCGCTCAAGAAGCGCTCAAAGAGCCTCAAAAGATTTCGTTTGAAGTCACGTGCCTTCACGTCTGGTCGTTCCTTCCTTTCTTTATCTGCTTGCTAAAGCTGGCGCGTCACCCCGCACTTTCTGGCTTCCAGTCATTCCATTCTCTTCTTCTTCTCCCAAACATTTTCTTCCACTCTATCACGGCGTGGAGCTCAACAGTGACAAGCTGCGAGATAGGTCCTTCGCGTTTCTCGTCTCGAGAAACGCTCTGGGGTCAGGCTTCAAAAGCAAGGACGGCGCGAAGAAAGATCTCTCCTCAGACCTCAGAAGATCCTTCAGATCTGCACCAATTTCTGCACACACAACTTCGTCCCCTCCTGTTGTGAGTACTCCTTCCTTCCCTCCAACAGGGCAAGGCTGATCTTCATCTAGGACACTTTCCACACATCAAAATGGTTACCTTCGGATTTGTTAATGATCCGGAGGGTTGTGCGTGCCCGACTGCCGCCTTTGCAGACGATCGAATGGATATAAGAGAGATCACAGACGCATTGGGTGTCATCAACGAAGACCTTCCTATCGCACAAGCCCCACCTCCTCCTGGTTCACTCTTGCGTGATCTCGTAAACGCATTCAACAACCTTCCTCGGCCCAGTACATTACCGAATAGCCGCGAATTCAACCACTGGCATGTTACCATCAGACACCTTGAATTGACTGCAGAAGATGATTCCGGAGATATGGTCATGTTCGTACATCCAGTAGCCGCAGGCCCCAGGATGGTTCATTATCAAGGCGTGGCAGACATCTCAACTCTACCCACAGCTATCGCACAAGCGGATGCTGTCGTCTTTCTGCTATTGAAGGGGTTTCTACTATCATTGGGACAGGATGGAAAACCTCTAGAGTGGGAGCCGTTTGCCCCTTTCAGCTGGAGCACGGACGATCCGGTGGTTGCCAAAGTCCTAGGGGAGCGAATGTTCGAAGCAGGAGTGCGCGAAGACCTTTGCAAGATCACGACGGGCGATCAAAAAGACATCGATATTGCGAGTGCAGAATGGTCGAAGCTCACTGAGGTATTGCAGAAAGTGGATTATAATCAACGATGCCGAACCTGTGGCATCAGAACCGTCGCAGGAGCTACCCTTCAGGCCTGTGGGGAATGTCACACAATACGATACTGCTCAAAGAAATGTCAACAAATTGATTGGAAGACACACAAGCCATTTTGCAAGATCTGTATCAAAGCTAAGCGTAGGAACGTCAGTTTGAAAGACTACAGCCTGAGATTTGACCCAGCAAGCTATCATGGAAGAATTGCCCCAGCGTCTGCCAAAGCGCAAAAGTTGGCTCAAGAAATTGGTATTACACTTGGTGAAGGAAGATTCTCTTCAAATCCTGGGTAAGCATGTCTTGTCTCCACACGCATAAGTGTGTGCCGATGTTCATCAACTGACTTACGAGTCTAGATGTGTTATGCACCGCCTTATTTTCATGGGAATCGACACACCAGAGAACATTCGTACGCTCTTTGGTCCGAGTTTCGATAGTCCATACTGCCCGATCTACGAGGTCTACGAACGAACCCGAATTGCAGTCTTCATGGGCGAGCCGAAGGGATCATACATTCATGCTTCCAGCAAGAGCCATGGCGTATACTATGGTTGCCCAGTTCAGGTACCTACTCCTGGACCTCCTTCGCCGGAAGAGGCAGAGAGACTCCACGCCCTCAACCAGATGAAGGAAGCTATCTTACAACACATGGGCACGCGGAAGCTCCCTACCATCGGCGATAACGATATGAAGATCATCCTGAAGAAACAAATCGGAACTGACTGGAAACCAGGCCGTGAGGACTACTTCATAGCTCTCAATAGTCTGGACCTCGAAATTCCTGAGGATTACAACCCATGTTGCAATGGAGCTCCTGGTGGTCGTCAGCACCGTCTTTGAGACACTCAATTGGGCTCGGCGACTGGCGGAGGCTTCGTTCTCGCTCAGTATCCTCGACGCACTTCCATGATGGAAAGGGAGTACGCATACTTTCGCAGCATTTGTTTCCATTCATTAATATCCATCGTGAGTTAACTGTTCACAATACCACCAAGATGAGTAGCTTGCTAATCTTGCCAGTTTGCTATCAATAATATCGCTAGACACCAAGAAACAGGATGTTTTGGGATTTAGCTACAGATACAGTATATCAGGGTCGCAGGAATGTACGATGAATAGAGTGACGATACAACTGGAGCGGGGATGTAGCTAGCATGAATGAAAAGACATTAATGGACCCATCTCAGGATGATTTCAGGACTGTGGCGCAGCTCAGGTGAATTGCCCTGTCCTTTTCATACCATCGGAAACCCTCATCCACTTATTTCTGCATAGCATTACACGGTTGCTATGAGAAGTGAGTAGTCAGCTCCATAGAATGGCATTTCAGCAGTCTGTTTTGTTGATTTCTTATCATCAGTTTATTGAGGGCGTATGAGGGCTGTTATTGAGAAATGTGGTGAGTTGTGAGGGGTAGTCGGATTGTATCGAGGTGAGGGATGTGAGGGATCAGAGTCTTGGATTCGAAACGAAGGGATATACTGGATATGAAGTACGAACCTTGATAACAGCTTCCAACCTAGGATAGTGGCCCTGAAAGGCTTCTAAGAGCTTGCAGTTGCAGACGCTCCAGGGAGAGCGTCTTCTGTCATCGTCTCTCATCACTCGCGTCATGGATGACCGTCTGATCTCCGAACCTTGAGCAAACAAGTAGTCGACCCGAAGGCTATGCGACGCCTGGCTTCCAATTTATTTTTCAACACTTGGGAACTCGCCAGACCAGTTCATGATGACGCTTGCTCATTTGATGGGAAAATGATTATACCAGGGTTCGTGGTGCTCTTCCATTTCACCCTTTCCTGCAACTGCGAGGAGAACAAACACAATCAGATAAAATAGGCTCAGGTTGGTGGACTGTCTTATTTCCATCGTAAGAATGTCCACCAACGTGAGCCGACTCCACCGAATAGGCATATTGCTTGGTCCGCACTGGACCAGCCTCGACAACCATGCACACACTATCCGATGTATCAGACGAACAGGTCGCACATCGAACGAACAAGGCTCTCGGATTCTTGTCTGCTAGGCAGTTGTGAACCGAATATATACAATGATTGACTTCGAAACGCAGCGTGACTCGTGGGATAGTTCTGCTTGTCGAGTCCATGGGAGGAGGGGAAAGGATTCGAATTGTGCGAATTCTTTGGCATCGTATATTTGTATGAGGTCTTCCAGAAGTTCTCTTTCTCCTTGTTAGCAGATGTGTAAAGTAGGCGTATTGACATTGTGTCACCCCGTGGAGCTGGACACGGCCGATATTGAAGCAGATGTTGTTTGGTGAAGCATTTTGACGCTTGGCGTGCGTTTCGGGAATCGCACGCTTTGCCCAATTTGGCTAGCGCCATCTTGAGTCCGAACTACCGGAAGGTCTTCTTCCCTTCCAGACCTCTTCTGGATCTTCACATTTCATACATATCCAGCCTCCTTTGATGCACCATCAATAGTCTATGTTAGGGTGAAGTCTCTCACTGTTCGTCCCAACAGTACATTGTATCATGCTTCCAGCAAAATCGACATAGATCTCCAGTGAAAGGCCATGCAAGATGAGCCAGAGTCTTCCCCCCAGGGGTTAAAGCATACTTCCTTTTCGTATAACTTGTCGCACCTCTTCGTATTCTATTCTTACATGTGGCTTGTGTTCTCGGAGGCTGCTCCAAGTCGTTCTATCCACAAGTTACACATGGGACGATCAGCTCAGAAAGCTCTGACCTTATTGTTTCAGATTCCCAACTGCCTCAGACCCTTTCTTCTCAGCCGATTCCAAGTATGGATCATACGTTTACTCTTCAGACCCAGTTTTCAGGTCATGGCTGAGGCTCTCAGGATGTCACTAGTGACCCGTCCCGTCTTCATCCCGGTTTGATGATCCGTGGAAGCTCTCATATTTCCTTGCATGCCCGTCTTCCTCAATCCTTCACTTAACTTTTTCCTGTACACGATTTTTACAATGATAGCTGCATATGAGAGAAGAAGGTATTTCGATACCAAGCTCGATACTCAATTCGAGACTAAGGTCCCCGCAGCTGCGAGCTCAGCCCCCAGCACACCAGACCAAGAGTCAGCCGCCTCCCCTATTCAGCGGCCAAAATCCACGAAGCCATTTATTCCTGCTCTGCCACGAAACCCACGACCTGGAAGCGTCCTGCCGAAAAGGAGACCATCACAAGATGTCGGAAATGTGCCACCAGTTCCAGAAATGCCAACCCTGAAGCGGGCCGCCACCACCGCTATGCCCTCAACACGCCGCTCTCCTCCTCCAACTCTAAACTCACCACCCATAACAACTCTCAACAGATCTAATACACTACCTCCACCGCCTCCATTGACTTTGCAAGCTTCAGAAGTTCGAAAAAATTCGGAACCCGCTATACCATCAGCAAAAGCCGCTCCGCCTCGAAGAAAGGATTCGGTCCTGGGAAGGGAACCTAGAAGGACACCTTCTCCATCCGAGGATTCAGGCTCAAGGAGAGGGAGGTCAACCAGATCCTCGCCAGAAAGGGATGCAATGCAAAGGAAACCATCGAGACCCGTTAGAACTGCAACCACGAGCCAGACTGAACCCACATCTCCAATCGAAGCCATAACCTTTGAGAAATCTACGCTGCCAGAAGACCTCATACCTCCCGAGGTAGCATCTTCTGATGTTGTTGAACCTCTCGCCGAAGCTCCTTCTCCAAAGAAAGCTACACCTGCAAGGATCCAAACTGCCAAGGCCATCGACAGTCCTATACGGTCTACTTCAGGAGCGGAAACCCCAAGGTCGCAGACGAAAGATGAATTATACCTGCGAGTTAATATCCCCCCCTCTCAAAGATCAAGTGGTGTCATACCTGATGGCTATGACTTGGAGCTAGCAATGAACGATTTGGATGACGCCCTCAAATCCAGTCCTGTGGCAATATCACCTACGTCGCTCTTCGAGTCTCTTGAGCCAAGACCACCTTATAGTTCGCCATCCTCAGGCGATGAATCTGACCCAGTATCGCCTCTTACTCCTGTCGCTGGAATGCAACAAGACTTCCAGCCTGCTCCGTTGAGCTTCAGAACCCAACTCCCCTCAGAAGAAGCTGTCATCGAGCCTCCACCTCCTACTCCTCCATTGAAAACTCCCAGTCTGCTTCCCAATGAGCAGATCGTTGAACATTCACCTCAACAACCACCATCGCCTCCTCCTAAAGCCATCAGTTCACCTCCAGAAGCTGCTTTGCCTCCAATCCCAGAGCCAACAGAGCAAGTTGAACAATTACAACCAGTACAAGTGCTTCCATCGAATAAAAGCACAGTTGCCGTAAAGTTCAATCCGCAAACCGAATTAGATGCCCCGCGCCCGCCATCTAATGGATTGCAACTCACTCTCGCACCTCGCACCCTCTCAATACACCTCATGGGCCTTGGCAACGCACCCCGAAAGCTCTACTTAGCAACACACTCCCCATTCCTCCGCGCTGTATGTGCCAACAAAGCATCCACAGCCCTTCTCTCTGCCTACCTCTCATCCGAACGTCTATACCTGCACTCCCAACTCCGTCTCCTCTCTCTCCTCTTGGCCAATATAATGATGCCCACCAAACCCTCCGGGCTAAAAAAAAAACGCCGCGGAGGCATCCGCGAAAGAATGATGAATGAGACAGAGCGAGCAGAAAAAGAACGCCAAGAACTAGCAAAGAAAAAACAGAAAGATTTCGGTCCAGGAATGGGCGCTAATCTTGGTGTTGAGGTGGCAGCCGGTACGGCGAATCTGGGGATGGGTATGGTGCTTGGTGGTATCACGGGGATGGGGACGGGTATTGGATTGAAACTTGCCACGGGAGCTGCTGGTGTGGGCCTTTCCAATCTGGGAAATTCGGCACAGGATGAAGAAACAGAGGAAGAGAGGGTCACGGAGGTGATTGAGAATGTGCATAAGAGTGTTGGAGAAAGGGCTGTAGATTTTCTGATCCAAGCTATTAGGAGGACGAGAGAGATGATGGAGTTGATTGAGGAGATTGGAGAGGATATTCCGGGGATAAATGTTGATGGGACGAATGCGGAGAACGGGGGTGGGGAGATGAGTGCGTTGACGATGTTTGTTAAGTTGTTTGGGGAGATTGGTGGTGGGGTTGAGAAGAGGGAGAGAAGTGTTTTGGCGGGGTTGGTGATGCTTTATGCTAGGGAGAAGGTATGTCAAGTTTTGATTTTACTGAAAATCATGATTTTGGCACGTGATTATCAGCTGACGAAATGTATAGGCACATCTCGACTCCTGGCTCGATGTCCGCACCACTCTCTCTACCATCCCTCAACGCCGTCCAGACTCAATCGCCCTCTCACAATCACAGAACCGTAAATCTCAACTCACACCGGTCCACCCCTCATCAGAAGCCATCACACTCTACCTCCTGCCATCCTTCTGCTCAGACGAGAGTACACAGTTCGTGTCCGATCTCGGTACGTTAGTAGATGATATATGGACGGATAAATATATACAGAGGGATAAGGATAGTAGTTTCGCGGAGAGAAAATTGGAGAATGGGAAGGAGAAGAAGAAGAAGGGGAAGCTGCTGGGCATGGGGATGGGAGGGGGAAAGTTGAAAGGGAGTGGGATGTGGGAGGATGATGTTAGGGAGTTGGAGGGGCTTTTTGAGATGGTTCTTGATATTCAGGGGAGGTTTTGGCCTGCTTGTTGAGAAGGCCATGTGATGGATTTGTTTAATGTCGAGCATCAACGTCTAGGCTACCGCCGGCGATTATAAAGTATATCTGAGCTGGCTTACCGTGGTATTGTGAGTTATAAGATGTATGCTTCGAGGAGAGCTACTTAGGTAGTGTACGATAGAATGTCACGTGGACCTTGGACTTCGCAGCTGCACTTGCAGATGTTAGAGTGTTGTTCGAGGGCAGTAATGTATATAAGGATCCGGAGGTATATTCTCGGACGTAGCACAATGTAGTATATGAAAACAGATATATCCATGCAACGAAGAGAGCCAAGCAAAAAGTTACATTCAGGTGTTGTAAGGGGTCCTGCTCTGTGTATCGGCGAGTACCAAAACCCAGAGGAAAGTGTGCTTCATTAGCACACGTGCAACTTGCGTACCTTGAATAGTTACGTCCATAGTTTGTTTATGTACAAGTGCTTTATCTCAGTGAAAACCAAATTTCATTTGGGAACTTGCTACGCAATGAAAGCACTCCAACAATCCCATCCTTCCTTAAGCCTCTACATGCAAACTTTCCCGCTCGTCTTGCTCGTCTTGCTCGTTGCTCTCGTCTATTTCCACAACTCTTTCTCGAGTATCTCTTCGGCTCGCTTCATGCTCGTCCAACAGCTCATCCATACGTCGTCCCCAAGTGCGTTTTGGTCGCCGCGACCGCTTTGCTTCCGCTGCCTCCGCTGCCTCAGCTGCCTCCGCTATCTCCGAAGCAGTTCTATACATCCCATACTGCATATTTACATCTGATCCTCCCTCTTTAATTAAGTACTCGACGATCTCTTTATGTCCCCTATGTGCAGCAGCAGCTAAAGCACTCCCATATAGCCCGTATTGCAACTGCATATTTACATCGGCTCCTCCCTCTTTTACTAAGTACTCGACGACCGCTTTGTACCTAGAACATGTAGCTGCAGATAACGCACTCCCATACCACCCGTATTGCAACTGCATATTGACATCTGCTCCCCCCTCTTTTACCAAGTACTCGACGATCTCTGTCTTTCCGAAGTATGCAACAGCAGCTAGTGCACTTCCGAACTGGCTTTGGCTTTGTGTATTGACTTCTGCGCCATGATCGATAAGCTGCCGACAAGTAGTGATGGATCCGGAATGTGCTGTGCGCTCCAGGAATGTCTCACCCAGAAAGTTTCTGATATCTTCTTTTGCCCAGTTATAGTTGTGCCAGTCCGGGAGAATTGATTCAAATCCGAACGCGCAGTATGCGAAACTTGCCATTGTAGCCGGCACTAGACTCCTTTTCTCAACAGGATAAGATGTCGAATTGTGAAGGCTATAGTACTTGTCTTTCAGGACCATTCTATGCCAGCATTGGTAAGCAGGGCTGCTTTGGCTTGGAAGTCCAAGGAACTGTGTGAGTCGCTGTAACAATCGAGGATTTCCACCATCGCTTATTTGAGTGTGTATTGGCCAATGCTATCTTGCGTAGATACTGAGCTCGCAGAAGCCTTGCTGGCTAAGAGGATCTTCTCGATCAATTGGTATAGCATGCATGTGCTCTGATTCGCCCTCCTCCTCGAATTCACCTTTATCCTCAGGTCGTCTCCATTCTTGTTCCCGGTTATAAAGTACTGTACTTTGAAGCACTAACAAGCAAACATTTGCTACTAGAGTATTGGCTGGGCCTCGACTCCACAAGTGCTTCTCGAAGTATTCAATGACCGATAGGTGTGGTGGGACCCAGACCTTTCGAATCGGATCGATTACCAAAAGGTTGTGGCAGTACTCCAGCAACAACTCCTCATTCAAGCCACCTAAAGGTTCAAGAGTCTCGCTATCTTCGTCTTGACATACTGCTGGCAGAAATTGCTCTGTGATGAGGGGTCCTTTTGCACACATAACCCATCGGAATGCGCGATATGCAATTTGTCTTTGATTCACACTCATTCGCTGGAGAATGTCGTCGTAGGCTGCCTTGAGACCGTCAGGAAGCTTGCCTAACCGATTCACAATGTCTTTTTCCTGGTCCAAGGCCAAAAGCTGCTCTATCTGGAGGAAAGCCCATTGAAACCTGTCACAAGTTAGCCATGACATCTTAAATCGATTGGCAGATTCCAAGAGGGTCGAAGGGGAAGGTTTCAGGTCTTTAACGCCTGAAATTTGGTACTCACATGCCCTGACTCTTATCCTGCAGCGTTGATATAATTTTGGTTTGGAGTTCGGTTTTCATGCTTCTCCAGCGGGAGTGCTGGCATATTTCGGCGTTGACGAAATTGGTGATATCATCCTTATTATCTTGCACCCCAATCACAATACTTGTTCGATCCTTCAATCTGCTTCTGATGTCTTGATCTGGACGACCGGATATGAATATCTTCAGTGGGTTTGAAGACCGAGAAAGAAGATAGTCGAACACCTCAATCAATTGAAGACGACTTTGGGGCTCACATTCATCAAGGGCGTCCAGGATAAGTGTTGTTCGCGGATACGCGTTGACGAATTCGAGGAAAAATTCCTTGCAATCTTCGATTGTCGGTTCGGAAGCTCTAGTTCGTGTGTCGAAATAGAACTCCTTCAGGCTCTTTTGCATAGAATGCTCTTCCCCGGACATGGTTGACAATTGCCGGACGAAGGCTCTCAATACCGACACTGGCTGCCGACGCTCTGTTTCGTTGTGGTTGCAGTAGAAGATCGCAAATCCTTCTTGATTCAGGCTATTTTGAAGCTGCTCAGCTATCTTATCGATCACCTTGGAGGTGAGAAATGTTTTCCCTGTTCTAGCTAGATAAAGAAAGGTGTAAGAAGTATGATCTCCCAAACGCTAGGGCTAGTAACTTACGATTTCTAGATAGCTAAAGGACAATTGAAGCGCTTGCATCATACCACGCTTGAAAATGGTTATGTTGAAGCATCCAGTCGCAAGTATCTTCCGTTCGTTGTTTGGATACCGATTGGTGATTTGAACCGTAAAGGACTTTCGACCACCAGTCCAGAATCTCCAACCGCTCATTCTGTTCGATCTCATCCAGAAGCTTGAAGACAGTTTCATCTGTTCGAAGGATTCGTTCTCGTAACATCTCGAGCAGCCTTTGAGTCTCTTTGTCTGCTTCCTGACTGCGGGAACGCTCACAGTTTTGAGACTTGCGATCTACTTGCCCTTCAAGTCTTTCAAGTACATCCAAAAAATCCGAGACGTCTTTGGTAAACATTGCGTGGACAGCTCGTTCAGCAGTCCTGTTGGCGAAAAGTCGATAGCACAAAGCCATCAGCTGTAATATGGTAGCATACATTTTTATGATAGCGTTGTGCAGATCTTTAATCGCATCTGCGGCTGTTGTTGCAGGTTGGTATAGTCTCTCGTATATTGCTCCCAGGCCGATCCAGTAGGAGAGCTTCTCAACGGCGACAAGCAGTAGCTCCATCTGTTCGTGTTCCGAGACCGCTGCCATTGTACTTGTTAGCTAAAACTCGCAGACAGTAAAGTAACATACATACATGGAGCAGCAATCTTACACCTGCCCCTAAATTTACAAATGTTAGCAAGCTGTTCACCTGCTCCTTGCCAAGGAGCTGGGACATCGGCTTCCAAATAGAAGTTTTGTGTAGACTGCAGAACAAAAGGATGGTTCTTGATAAGACTTACAAGGCAACCCTGCATGTAACTGATCAACGTTGACAGCGATGTCGCCGACATCTTTTACCTTGTTCAAGAATCCTACAACCTTCTTCACAACATCTCTCACAAAGATTTCTTTCCCTCTGAACGAAAATTTCACCCGGTCCCCTTTCCATTCATCTCGTACTGTTCGGATAAGTCCGAGCAGATCTTCAATATCCGTTTTACCATGCATATGGGTCCCTGGTGGCCCGGATGTAGAAGCCTGGATTTCTTCCAAAGCTTCTCTATCGCCGTCTGATAATCCATCGCGGGCCTCGTTCCACAGATCTGGGATGAGTGGTGGGGAGGTTGTGGGTGGTATTGGTGTCGTGGTATTTTGTGTCGTGGTAGTTGGACTTGAGGTAGAAGTGTGCGGGACTGATATCGTCGAAGATTGTACTACAGAGCTCACGGCTCTCGACTCAGTCGTCGTAGGTGAAGAAAGTGTGGAGGTTGGCACTGGCGGAACACGAAGGTTCGAAGCTTGGTCGGAGTAAGGCGCCGAAAGTGTAGGTGCTATTGGTGGTGTTGACATATCTGTATAGGCAGAAATGGAGTCGGCATCAATGGTTCTATCTTGTATGCAATCGAAGTAAATTGTGTCACCCAGGAGTGAGGATCCAACAGGACTTGAAACCTGATCACCTGAAAGGCAACTTACTCCCAAGTCCTGGACTTAAAATCTCGACAGGGGACACAGAGGAGCCTATGCTTGAAGAGGGCAGACCGATAGATTCTGCATTCAGAGTCCCAGTGTCTGAAGAAGTCATGCTTCGATGGTTCTGACCTCCATGCAACAAGCGACGACTCCAACTCTTCAACTTCTTCCCCTTCTCCTTTGCCTTTATGCATATGCCCATCTTCGATCTGTTCCCTCTTCCCGATCCATTGACATCGTTCGACGAGCTCTCAGTCACTTCACACACCCGCGAAGAAGCTGACAAGGCTGTGGAATAACTTGCACCAAAAGAAGTGGCGAGGCCGCACTTCAATGGCTAGGCTGGCATGTATCGCCGGTACAGTGCTGAATGAAAGGTCTCGAATAGACAAGACTGTAATAGACAGGAGCAGTTGAATTGTTCTGCTTGGACAAGACCCGTGAAGAGTAGAAGTCTCTAAAATGAGGCTGACCGCTTCGCTTTTAGTATCGTACTGAGGGAGGTGCCTATCACACACCCTACTTGAAGCCGCAAGCCTCATTAGGACGAGGGGAGATCAGCGCCGCAGTTCAGGCCAAGAAACATGGGGTTTTTCAGCGAGTTCCCCTGAAGCCTAAGCGAGTGGTGATAGGGCGTTTGGAGTGACACAGACAGGATACTGCAGGTGACTTGGCCTCAATAGGGATTTTGTACCACAACAAACACGTTTTCCGATGCAGGCAGATCCGGATCCGGCCACTCACAATCCTACACATGCACGGAATGCTAAACATGTGCTAAGATTTTCCTGCCAAGGGCCAAGGTTATCAACAGGCTGTAGGACGGATGTAGGTAGTTGGCATGCTGAATGGTTGTGATCGAAATTGTCATGAAGTTGATACCAATCAGTGAGCCCGCATAATGTAGGAGTTTTCATATTGAAGAACCAAGAACGAATTCTGATACAAAAACCAAATATTCTCCCAGTGACTGACATATGTTGGATAGAAGGTGCACAGAGATTCCTGTTTGGTCTACATGCTTTTTCAATGTCGGCTCCCGATAAACCAATCAACCCAAGAACATGTGTTTGACCCATGTCGGGACCGACATTGTGATCCTCATTTATATGAGTGAAGACACAACAGTCGACCATTCATTGCAGGGCCTTGGTCCACAGATCACAAGCTTGATCATCTTCACCAATCCTGCACACAAACGATTGCAACACCGGATCATGTTCATGCCCCACACATGTGCTGTCAAACATAAAGAACCATTGTGAAGCATTTTCAAACTCCTTAACAGTGTCATCGTCTTGGAATATCAGCGGACTTTCTCCAGACGAGCGGCTTGCTGAGTTGGCTTCATCTGTGGGCAACTGTGCAAATAAAGACTTTTGTGATTCTCCACTGTCTTCACTATCCTCCGGTAGTATGTATTGGGGGCGCAAAAAAACCAAGCTGAAATGTTTCAAATGCGCGGCAACATGCCTCGGCATATCATGGACCGTCCGCAGTATGGCACTTCCAGCGCTCTCTGAATTCGAAGCTATCTGTGAAGTGTGGTTCTCTCCACAAAATGGGCATCTGTCAAACAGGTGTAACAACGGCTGATTGCCAAAGTCAACCAGAATAGACAGACAAGATTTGATGAATTGTCCTTTATGCTCCTTGATGAGATGTTCTTCGAGATCCTCTTTCCGGCCGAATGACTGTGTCGGGTGGGACCACATAGTGCACTGCTATTGCTTTCGGTGTTCTTGAGTGTGCTTTTCCCATTTCTCGAATTCGTCAAAAAGTAAGGGTTGGTTCCTGCAATCCCCAAGAATGCAATTATAGAGCTCGAAGTCCTGTTTGACATGAACCCTAACCAGTCAGTAAGAAGGAATGACGACAAAACCTATGAAGTGCCTCACATACCTCCACCATCGCGAGTTTGAAGCTTCATGTTCTTCTAGAAGTGTGACACAATACGGGCAAGAGACCTCTCCCATTCCCTCAGTGACCAATGGTGCTGGGGGATATTTGAGATGTTGATCCTGGCGATACATGCGGTCACGGAAGGCATATAGCAGGTCTTTTATTGCGGACAGCCCCAGACTGTGATTTGTATATTGCGCGTATCGGTAACGGAAACGGAGCCATGGTCGAGCCCGAAAAAATAGCCAAGGTATGTCGATATTTTTATAAGTTCACACGAAGCTTGTGCATATTGTTATAGTTGCTTGAGTACTAAAACTCACAAACCATGGGGAATGACTGCTGTATGCGGTAATATGTTATTGGCTCCTGGAACTGATTTTCGAGCTTATAGGCTATCGCTCACGCTGTTGAGACCTGGGGAGTCGATATCATTACCATGTCACTAGGCTTTCCTAAATCCATTGATATCATCCAAAAAGCTGTCAAAAAGGCCCATGCAGAAGATGTAATTATATTCGCAGCAACATCCAACGGTGGACGGAACCGCAATGTCGAATTTCCAGCAAGTGAACATGAGATAGTCATTGGCGTGCACTCATCTGACTATCTTGGGAACAAGTCTACATTTTCGCCCAACCCACTCAAGAACAGCGATAACTTCTGTATTTTTGGAGAGCAAATCGAGTCCGGGTGGCCGCATCATCTAGGCATAGGTAAAACTCAATGTCGATCCGGTACATCGTATGTGGTTCCGCTTGCAACTGGAGCTGCTGCTACCATGATGCTGTTTGCAAGGATGAAGTTAGCAGATCGAAGCTTGGTTACAGAGATCGAGACTTGTTCTGGGATGAAGAAGTTATTAAAATCAGTGTCAGGAGACACAGGTGAGTATAGTAACTTGGTGCCGTGGGCGTTATGGACACGAACCGAGAGTGAAATCATCGCACACTTTCAAGTTAATTTGGCCGATTGATTTTTTTTCCCCTAAACCTACTACCTTGTATACTATATTTATGTATTCATCGATAATCACCGGGCTTGTGAAAGACAATGCTACCCAGCACCTAGCGCTCGGTCTCCAGACCCCCCTGATCTTGATTTTCATAGTTCTATAGTATAGATGACACAGACAGACCACTGGATAGAGTTTACACAATAGACCTCTTACCATGTTTGAAAGTAAGGCCTATATTCTTGAGTTTTAAAGATAGACTGCTTTTTGACATCTTGAAATGACATGACTTTGGCAGCACCAAAGTTCCAAATATTTGAAGTATTAGCACTGCAGAGTTTGACTTCATAATAGCTTTAGTTGTTGATTTCAAGCGTATTCGATCTGTCTGCCATGTAATTGCTAAAAACACCAAAAGAGAGTTGATTACAAGCACCCTGACTTATCTATGAATGCCTTGAATTATCTGGAAATCACCTAGAGATGACCGGCAGAATGGTTCATTGCTAAATAAGTCACTTGACAAACAAATCTGAGCAGCATCACTATATATAGAAATGATTGCATTTGATTCTACGGTGAACGAAAGGAATGACCTATGCACCTATGCAAACACTCTCACCCTGCTCGAAATTTAATGGCCATCATTCGAAGCTTGTGAACTATCATCAAAAATAATTCGGAACAAGTTCAATATTTCAAGATGGCGGTTTACCAACCAAAGCAATACTTCATGCCCCCACTTCGACTGCCCGCCCGACACCGTTATCCGCATCGGCCAAGTCATTACCTCCCCTATCCACCCCTATAAAGCTCTCAACAAGGATGATATCGCCGCCCCTCCACCCTCGATTATCATCACGTCAACTAAGACGGACTTCAGTGCTACCCGCTCGCAGCTTTCTACAGGTTCATATGGCATCTGGGCACGGATACTCGAGAGCGCCTTCGGGGCCAAGCTCAGCCTAACCCACAATCGTGAGACAGACCAGAACATAGAGTTCACCATCGACGAGGTTCAAACCATTTTCATCAAGCCTACCGGAGCTGAATCGAAAGCATATATACGAAGCTGTGTCGAGATTGATGATGTGCAAGCCTACCTCGAGGGTAGCCTTTTCTCGAAAAGCGTTTACCTCATTGTCGGGCTCAAAATCGCCGAGGGCGTAAGGTTCAACTATGGTTCATCGAAGACTCAAGAAACAAATGCGAATGCGAGTGTAGATGGAACGGGCGGTGGTGTTCCGGTGTAGGTCGGAGCAAATGCTGAGACGAAGACAGAGGCGAATGATTCAACGGGGTGGAGTGACAGGAAGTGTTTTGTCTTTGGACACCAGTTGAGGAAGATTGGGTGCAAGAGAGGTCAATATGACACATGATACGGGCTTAAATAAGGGGGCATTTCTTGATGCTGAGAGCAAGGAGACAGAGGAGGCTCTTGTGTATTCTGTGGAGGAAGAGGATGCTGGAGTCGACAATGCGGCCGGGGTGGAATTTGACAGCTTTGAAGACGATGATGGTGATTTTCATTTCCTCATGAAGGTTCCATCACTCTAGCTCTGTTTTCAAATTCTCGCTCCTCGGGGACTGGGTGTCAACCTTGGTCGCCGATTGGCAGTAGGAGGTGATGGCGGACTAGTAGTAACATAAACCCGAGATGATTAGCTGAGGCGTTATGTGCACCGAGACTGGGTGAGAAACATGCGTCTCAAAACCCAATTTCTTCTCTATTTTTGTTCCCAATCTCTAGTGACTTGGGTCCAAACTTCAGGTTCTAAGCTGTGGTTCTCGAACAACGTGCGAATTGGTTTAATAGTACTTCCGATACAGCTTGAAACATTTACTACTTGAGACATTTACTGCTTAAGAGATTTACTGCTTGAGATATAGAATGCTTGAAAAATTAGTTAAAAAATAAATTGAAAAAAGTATATCTTCGTTTTATATATGGGCCTTTAGGTTAGGCTGGCCTAACGCAGCCCAACCTATAAGTTTTCTTAAAGATTAGAGCCCAGCCTATAAGTACCCAGACCCACTTTGGGTCGGCCCAACCCATGGGCTGTATGCTCTTTTTGCCAGCCTACTCCCTTGCAAGGAAAGTAAAATGATATGGTCTCCCCATCCCATGCTACCTGATGTGCGAAAGAACTTTGCACCATAAAGTTTTTCCAGGTTAGCTTCGATGAACAGTAAGATATTCGAGAGACTAGAACTTTCGGGCCCTTTCCTGGGCCACTGGGCACCGCTTCGCTCATCGCAGCTAAGCTTGTCAACTTGAAACTCTCTCTATAAGCTGCATACCCAAAAAGTACTGTGCATATATGATGGTGCACTGGTGCCCATCGACTTCATATAGTACCTTGTCTAGGCAGGAGGGAGCTGTAAGAGCTACGGTTCATGTGATAGGTAATTCATCTTCACTCTTGAAATCTGTCCTATTTCGACCTCAGTCCCACACCGTATCACACCATTCTTTTGAAGGCCCCATACTTAGAACACATATCTGAAATTAGCATTCTCCCTGTCCGTCAAATCATCAAACGCGTGCGTCAATCTCTCATCAACGACTCCTGTGGCTCCAGCAGCAGCCAGTTCTGCCTGCAATTTATCCTTCTTCTTGTTCTGGTTGATAAGATGCCAGCGTAGGAAAATAATGACCAAGATTAGCAAGGCGTAGCATCCCATGTGTGTTGCGAACGCGATGAGATAACGTGGGGAATCCCAGTCTAGGAAGACTTGTGGGCCTGAAAGAGCTGTCAGCGAGGCACACGAGAAGATGTAGAGCATGGAGAACGAGTAGGACGCACCAATGGCATTTCCAGTTGCCCATGCGATGAAATTTGCTGCAACAACTACAGTCTTCTTCGTCTGGCCCGCAATGTTGCGTGTTATCAGAGTCATGCTGAGGGTCTGTGCTGCCCAGAATGAGAGCACGAGATAGTAAGAAAACAGCAAACCTCCTTGGGTGGCTTTGTTTGTGTTCTGGACTGCCATAAGGACTACCGTGCCAACAATGGAACTGATCTTATTAGCAAAACTCGAGGCGTGGAGTAGCGACGTACGGTATGACATATATTCCCATGACGACCAAGTTCTGTTTCGTCTTTTTTGCTAGCCACATACTACTGAGTAAGACTCCGATGATGTAAACACCAAGAACCATAGCGAGGAGTTGTGTTTGCAGCACGCTGAAGTGAAAGCCGGCGATGATGATGTTGGCAAAGGCACCAAGACCAGAAGTGGGCAAAGTCGTGCAAATTGCTATCAGCATATAGCAGTACATCTGTGGATCCTTCAGGGCTTCAATGAGCTGTTCCTTTCTGAATCGTCGGTTCTGAACACCAGTCTGGTTGCTCCGGACCCGCTCAACCATCAACTTCTTGTCTTCCTCCGTGAAGCACTTCGCGCGCATGGGGCTATCAGGCATGAATACTAGCACGAATACGCCCCAGAGGATAGAGAAGCCTCCGTACGCCACGAATATTGCCTGCCAACTCTTGAGGGAAGATGGTGGACTCTTAATGAGTGTGAAGCAGTATGCGAGTAGACCACCGACAATTTGTTGGGCCCCATTCATCATGTACCAGTATGAGACGGTTGCTGCCTGTTCTTCTCGTTTATACCACATCGAGCTGAGATAGATGAATGACGGTTGACAGACCGCCTCGAAGATACCAAGAAGAGTTCGTAGGACGAGTATGTGGATGAACTTTGTCGCCTTCGCGTGAAGCATGAGGGTGGTTCCCCAGAGGATGATTGACACACCGAGATATTTGGCAATTGGCAGGCGCTGGATGAGCCAATTCGTAGGATATTCCACGACCAGAATAGCGATATAAATGCAGGTGGTCAACCATGAAAATTGTTGTCCATGGAGATTCAAATCAGTTCTGATGCCCATTATGCTGGCGAAGGACAGCGTCCCCTTATCTAACGCCTGCAAGAAGTAGGTGAAGATCATGATTGCTAGGACTCGTCTGTCCACAAGTCTTCGTAGACGAGTATTTTCCTCGGGGCTGATATCAATCGCGACATCGCTGGCGTATTTAGCAACTTCCTTGTCGACTCGGTCATAATTCATATGATCTTTCCTCAAATCATCGTCCTCGACATGCTCGGCTGCGGCGATTTCTAGATCGCGGTGCTTCTTCTTCTCGTCGCCATGGTTGAGGTGAACTTCTGGGCTTGGGGTGATGGTAGGTTCTTCCATGGCTGCAATTGTGTTCGCGACGGGAGGAAGGATGGAAAGCGGGCAGGAAATAAGTTTCCCCAGATTTCAGCCCGGATTATATAGACCTGACATCCCATGTCCACGATGGTGGGTCGCGGGGATTGGAGAGAGATGCATGTGCTCCTCTGCATATCTGACAGCTGTTTTTGGGATAGTGGAGGTAGACATCCAAGAATGGTAAGATATCGCCTACCTTCCCAGCTTTCGGCGCGACTTCCCGGAAAACACTGTGGCTGAACACAATCGAGATACGGAGAGAGAACGGCGGCATCACAGATCGAGCCACCGCAGAGCGAAGACAGAATTATGTTGATGGGTGTCCTTGCTGGCTTGCTCCGAGATCACCAACACTGCCAATGCCCCTGAACACAAGGCTTGTTGGGAATTAAGCCTTCTGAGGAGCATCTCAGCACCAAAGTACTTGCTTCTCCTCAAGTTTGCCGCGCCTGCTGGAAATCAATTTCCTGCACTTCTGGGGCCTTTGGCGTGTATGTTTCCGCGAATGCCTGCCGTGACTGGGGAAAGTTGGAGCCCCGGAGTCTACGTATGGGGAAACAAATCCGCTGTGCCAAGCATGGGCGGAGTGTGGCTTCGGTAGTCGGTGTATTGTCCAGCGCAATCATGCCACCAATGTGAACGTTTCTTTCCAAATAGCTTGTGTTCCTCGCTGACAGTATAATAATAATTATCCACCAAAGGGGCAACTTATTCACCTGGAGCGAGACAATAATCCCAAAAATGACACCTAGAACCATAAGCGGCATCGCGGCCCAGGACCTTCACACCACCATAAAGTTATTGACCAATCAGCTGGTCAATATCAAGGACGAGACAGGGGAGTTTTTGCTGCGGTTGGAGGATGGGAGAGTAATTGATACAAAGGTACAGATTTGGAGTGAAGCTTCAAGGGTTGCTCGTAGCTAATGCTTCAACAAGGGTTGGGGAGGCTGGGAATGGACCCATGGAATCGGGCTCTACGGCTTGGTATGTGCTTATTCCATACTAACGAGCTGTTTCTTTCGATGGCATCTCCGGAGCTGGGAGAGCTTACCCTGAACGTAGTAAGGACATTTGCTGATTCGTTGAAGTGGAATTACCACACTCTGACTGGCTCGACCGAGGCACTCTCCATCATCGAGACATGGTTCGCGAGTCGGTTTGAGGAGGGCGGGACGACCAAGAACATCAATACAATGGCAGCCATGCTCACACTGGCCTATCTCTATGAGAAGACAGCCAGCCAGCCATGTCTCGCATGGCTCCAATCTTGGGCGGATTGGGCGATGTATGATCTTCCTCGAACCAAGTATGGCGGCATGTCCCATTTGACATACAACAACCTGAACTCCCAGGAGTTATGGGATGATACTCTTATGATGACTGTGCTCCCTTTGGCGAAGATTGGAAAGCTCTTGAATCGTCCAGAGTATATCGAGGAGGCGAAAAGGCAATTCCTGCTCCATATCAAATATTTATTCGATACGAAGACTGGTCTCTTCTTCCATGGATGGACATTCGACGGTGAGTCTCACTTCTCCTAGTGCTAAGCCTGTCATGCTGCTCCCAAGACCTACAGCTCTGCTCCTACAACCCGGTGGAAAAGGTACACTAACTCCAATATCTTGCTGGGCAGGTAACCACAACTTTGCCGATGCATTATGGGCTCGAGGTAACAGCTGGTTGACAATTGCCATTCCGGAGATGTTGGAACTGCTCGATTTGCCACCGAACGATGCTTTCCGGATGCACCTGATTGAGACTTTGGAGGCTCAGTGTCGTGCTCTCCTCCTGTACCAAGAACCAGGTGGCTTGTGGAGAACTCTCATCAATCATCCATCCCTGGAGGGTTCTTATGTTGAAAGCTCGGCAACGGCGGGGTTTGCTTTTGGGATGTTGAAGGCATTGCGATTGCGGTATCTTGAGGGAGAGGAGTTCAAGGTATCTGCTATCCAGGCAGTAAAGGCAGTGCTAGAAAAGGTCAACAAGGAAGGTGAACTGGAAGAAGTGAGTTTTGGTACAGCTATGGGCCATACTTTGCAGCATTATAAGGATATCGACCGGACGAGTATGCCGTACGGACAGGCTATGGCAATAATGGCATTGGGGGAGTTTTTGCGGGTATTCATATAGGGTTTCTAGAAAATAAAAGTACTGGGTAGTACTTGTTCATTTGAATTCGGCTTCATAAATTGAGCAAAACGCGTCTAGAAACGCGTCTAAATTGCACTTGCAGGTGTGTGCCAGTGGTTCATGAGCCGCCGGAGGGCGTCATTGGCATCAACATAGAGATGTCTATAGCTGATAATATTTAAGCCTGATAAATTCAACTAGACAAGATGGTGAATGTCCGGGAGAAGATACCTAGGTAGATGTCCAAGACAACCCAAAGCTGAGTCGAAGGCAGACACTAAATCACGTGCCGGATCGCGAATCATCATGGGGAGCCTACTTTCGAGGATCTTCTTGATCATCAACCCAACTCATACATCAACTACCACAACCTTCCGCTACAGACTCTCACCACTTGCAAGCAGAGCACCAGCCTCTCTCACAATCAATCCAGAAACCAACGAGACAGACACACTCTAAAAACAACCGCAAAGATGTTGATCAAGGTCAGAACTTTGACTGGGAAGGAGATTGAACTCGACATCGAGCCCGAGTACCGGGTGAGCTCTACATACAGAGGGTGAAGAAGAGCTTGGCTAATATGTATATCCGCAGGTTGCGCAAATCAAGGAGAAGGTCGAGGAGAAAGAGGGTATCCCACCCGTACAACAGCGTCTGATCTATGGTGGAAAGCAAATGTACACCCGCCCTCTCATACACACATACACAAACATTTACACCGCGCTGTCACATACACTGGCACCTCCAATACACTCCTATGCCCCAACATCGAGGCCATTCATCATGACAGCTATTCCCAAAAACTGCTACCTACCCCACCTACCCCGCCATTCGCAACCATCTGAGCCTCTAAAGCTGACAATACCACACCTAGGTCCGACGAGCGAACAGCAAAAGACTACGAACTCGAGGGAGGAGCTACACTACATCTCGTTCTCGCCCTACGTGGTGGCTCTTTCTAGCTACCTACCTACCCCTCATAATCGATACCCCCAAACACATACACGAATAACGACCCAACACGAAACGATCGATACACGGTGGAACGAAGGATTGTCTGAACATTGCAAGTATGCATACGTTGCGTTCATGATGGGTGGATGATATGGATGGCGTTCTTCATTTCATTTCAGGCTTATGATCACTGCTCGGACATAGGACCTGAGTAGACACCATAAGCAGAGCAGAGGATGTTAAGCAGGTAGACAAATGTACTGCGACGAAGCATGGAATATGGTTGGTTTGGAGCTTTCGTACATTGTGATCATAGGCCATCTATCGTGACATTTACAACTATGTTTACCAAATCCGACAATTCATCAAAGTTTCTTCCAACGCCGCGCTATATCAACTTTCCCAGATGCCCCTAAATGCTGCCATTGCGCCCTTCCATGTCTATCATACCATTCGTGTCCCCTCCAGCACATGCTACCTACTGATCTTAGGCTTCTTGCTAGCTCCACGATTGAACACATCAACAGGCGCTCTCTTCTTTGGCATCATAGGCTTCATCCCACCAGAAGGACCAGGACTAGATCTCGGCGGTGGATCTAAAGCAGATGCGGACTTTGACTTCGAGATCATGGAGCTTATGAGATCAGAAGGCTTCGATGCCGGTCTTGAGGATATTGAAGGCGGAGAAGAAGCTAGCTTTGGTCTTGGAGGGGATGAAGATACTGGTGCTGCAGTCTTTCCTGGCGGCCCCCGAGAAGCTGCCATAGATCGGGGCGTCGGCTTGACCTCCTCCTCTTCCTCACCAAAGAGATCATCCCCTTCATCGTCGTCGTCCTCTGCTCCAAAATCTTCATCTGATGATCCAACCATGGTTTCCTGGACATCACCAGAAGCATAGCTCTTCGTGCCCATCATAGCGGCTCTCAGTCTCGCTTCCCTCTCTTCCAATGTCGGTCCCCCTTTTGTGGTGCTTTCTCTCCTCGGTGCGACATGCTTATGGCTCAAGATCTTCAGAGCCGGCTGAGCAGCAATCTGATACTCCTTCGCCATCCCCGCCGGCGCCTTCTTCACCTGTCCCGCTCTTGCAGACAACAAATGCGTCGGTCTTCCCAATCTACTCATCTGACTGATTTCCTTCGCTTCTCTCTTCGCCCGAGTTAAAACACTCTTCCCATCCGTCATCTTCGTCTTACTCCCACTCGACCACCTCAACTCCCCAGTCCCCTCCTTCTTGCCCCATCCACTCTTATTCTTATTCAACGGTACACCCCCATTGTTAGGTAACATATACGGATCCCTCGGCACCTTTGGCAACGTCCTCAGATCCACAACCTTACTTACATGACTAGCTCGATGTTTCTGTAACCCCATCATGGTCTTTCGTAACGCCTCTTCATCCCGCTCAATTTCTTTTCGTTGCTCTTTCTTATACTTGCAGTAGATCTCGTACCATTTCAAGGGATTCTTGGGAACGTAGCCTTTTGTACGCCAGTTGGGGATGTCCCGAGCGATGAAGGCTTGCCATAGTTCGGCGTCTTCGCCGCGAATTTGAGGCGAGGCGAGTTCGATGGTGTGGAGTTGTTCGGGGGAGGTGACGCGGGCGAGGATAGGTTTGATACGCCAGTATTCGAAGGTTCCGACGTCGTTCAGACCTGGGGTTTGTTAGATATGTTGGGTGGGGAGGAAGAGGGCCTTACTGGACTTGTTCCTTATGCAAGCTCGTATGCAAGAGTCTTGAAGTGATGAAGCTGGCATTTTGATTGTCTTCGAGGAAGTTTGGGAAGAAAGTCGAATAGTCAGAGCAACGAGCTCCTTTGTCCAAAGTCCCGAGGTCTTGAATTTGATAGGGCTGAGATGCGATGTGGAGGTGTGTCCTGAGTGGAGTAAATTTTATTGCCTGGCAGACAATTGGTGGTTCATTGGAGCAAGTGAGTGAAGCTGGTGCTAGCGAAAGTTTGAGTTCATGATTGTCTTCTGAGAGTGAAGTAAGTTTATGTAGTGTGCTAGGGAATAAAGGTGCATGTGGAATGGAACTTCGAGGCTGACCCCAGCCTCACCAACCCCAATACCGTTAGGACGCGGCCGCACCTGCATGCGATTTACCAAACTGCTTCATGATGCCTCTCATCCCTCATACAGCTTGGACCGGCCCAAAGTCAGGCAATATGGCAACTCCTTCCTTCTCAATCCTTGAATCCCGCGAAGAAGACGAATTACACAAATTGCGCCTCTTGAACGTCGAAGAAAAACCCTTCAAGCGCATCACCAAACGACTTCTTACGTCCAATTCTCTGCTCTACACACCGAATACGCTACCTACTCCTCCCCCTGATGGCGACGAAGTTGATGCGGAGGATCCTGCGATCGCCAAGCAGAATGCGGAGAGGCAGCAATTCAAAGAGGATATCCTGTTCGACTTTGAGGCGTTTGATAGCAGCATTGCGCGGATCCAGTTCCTGAGGAATAGCAATGAGCGCGAGAGGGAACGGTATACGGCGGATAAGCAGAGGATTCTGGATACGATGCAATCTGTTCGGGTTTCTACGACACAACTTCGAGTTCAGCTGGAAGAGGCGAAACAGACATTGGAGCAGAGGAAGAAGTTTGATGAGTTGGCGGAGAAGATTACGAACAATCGATTACTGAGACCGAGGGAGGATCAAGAGGTTAATCTTAAGAAGTTGGAGGAGGAGTGTAAGGAATTGGAGAAGGAGAGTGAGACGTATGGAGTGACTTGGAAGGAGAGACGAGAGCAGTTTGGTAGGATTGTGGAGGAAGGTATGCAATTACGAAGATTAATCAGAGACGAGAAGGAAGAAGTGGAGCGACGGGAGGGCATGGATGGTGGTGAGGAGGATGGAGAAGTTGGTGAGGGTAGCAGAGGAGGACAGACACCAAAGCATAGCAGCTTCAGTGAAAATGCTACGCCGAGACCGGATGGACAATCACAAGTTGCTTCGGAGTCCGGGTTGAAGCCTAGACCAGGAGGAGTGGGTACATTGTCGAGACCGGGTAGTAGGACAACAAGTCGGGCTGCATCACCTGCTGGATCTGAGAGAGCGAGGGAGGACGAAGGAGAAGATTCGATGATGACGGATCATGGATCGAAGGTCGAAGAGAGTGATATTGTGGCAGACACACCCATGGCCGAACCAGCTGCAACACCGCAAGTCATTGTTGACGAGCCCAGTCCCGGAGAAGGAGGGGAAGGTGAGATTGAAGACAAGATGGACACCACGTAGCTGATTGCCACGGGCTCACATGTATTATCTACTTGTATGATAGAAAAGCATGTCATGATACCCTCTGAACACCATCGCATTCCCAAACCCCGAACGCTCTTGAACTCGCATCAGAATCCCCTCCATCCCTGCTGACCTTTGGTATCATACCGATATATAACCAATGCTTCGTGACTTTATGACTTCTCGTTATGATCAATCCTTCCCAGCCCAGCCCAGCCCAGCCCAGCTCATCTCGAAGCAGCAGTAACCTTCGCATCTGCAATAACCTCCTTCGCCTTCACAATCACTCCCTGAGCCTTCTCAACTTCTGTCTGGCTTGCTTCGTTTCCTTTCTCTTGTTCTTGCTCCAATGTTTCTTCCAGCTTCTGCAGAGCGGCCTCGAGGCTCTCGGTGAGTCTTGGAATAACTGCTTTAGTCTCCTCAATCGCTGTCCTCTGTTCTCTGCATCAGCTTCATTCCTTCCTCGTGAAGCTCGTTGAATTGGCATAAGCATAGATAGGAAATCAAAGAGAGTGAAAAGCTAACCTCCTGCTTCAACGAATACTCAGCATTCTCATCCTCGTCCGTACTCGCGAGTGACTTCGCTAGACGCGCTTCCTGGTCTTTGAGCTCTTTGTGGTAAGAAGCTTTTTCACCTATAAGGCGAAAGACGGGAGATGTTGCCTTTGCAAGAGCAGATGGTGGTGCCATTTTGCAGAGTTGCTTTTGGAATGCTGCAGGACTGAGGGTGGTGTTGGAGGAAAGATAGCGAGGGAACGCGTTGAGGGGATATTTTCTTCGCGGGGTACCAAACGTCCAGACCCCTGGGCTTATTTGGGTCTAGTGCTGGGAATTCTCCGAGGCGTCATAGTTGAGACGGCCTTTACTCCATCTCTTCAAGATGTCTCTTTCGTACGTCTGAAGCTTGCTGGCTCATAGTTGTTACTCCTCTTGGGTTCTTCTATTGCAGCACATTTGCTATTTGCAATGATGAAGCTCGTAGAGCCACCAAATGTCTCGGCATTTTCCCTGCCAAAAACTACGATGCTAGCCGCACTGTGCTAGACGTCACCGTCTGCTTCTACCATTTTGTCAATTCATGAAGCATCAATCTCAAGGATGACTCGGTAGTCATTGTCGCAAAAAGAGGGAATGCATGTTGCGGTCTGGAAGGGATTAGCCGCATTCTGGCGATGGCTTGATCCGAAACTTGTTCAGCGCAGAAGTTTGCTTCTCCTTCAGATACGTATCAACGCAAGACAGCGACGACGAGAGATTCGACAGCCTCTATCAATTGCGAACTGGCAAAGGTGATTGGGCTCGGCCAGTATCCATCTTTAGTCTCTTTCGCACATCTTTTGCTGCGTCTGTCGCGCTTTACCCTTGACTCCCGTGTTCACCGTATACTGCCGATACAGGTTGAACCAGAATTGGATCAACGCTATTCTACTACGCATCAACCACAGCTCTTCACCGATTTTGGTTGCGAATCGAAGTGTTGGATGAAGCCAAGGCTCTCCTTAAGAAGCCACGCCCCCATGAGATACTCAGATATCGTCTACTCAAGAAAATTGGTACAAAATACTCGAGACTACCTATGGTACAACTGGCTCACTTGATTTACAGAAACAGCCATAGGGCGCCCGATCCAGCCACGGTCCTCGAAACCTATTGATCCTCTCAAGTCTGATCCACTTTCTCCGAACTCGTACGAATGGCAATTCAGTCAGCATTATGCCACCTTCCCAAAATGCACGGGCGGAGTTTCACGATGGCCTACAAAATTCATGGAGGAGTGTCACATCGCTTTGGATAACGGATGGTTGACTGTTGTCGGTCTCAGAACGACTTCATTGGGGGATCCGATATGTACTCTAGAGACTACTGGCGAACCCTTGCCATTTATTCATAACCCCACGCGACAGCGAAAAACGCCTGATATGAACATAAGTCTCAAGATGGTCAGAGACACTGTTCTAAGAGAGGACTCGGAAAGCGAGATGCAAGACGACGAAGCACATTCAGAATTCGATGAGCCTCAAGATCAGTTGCCAGCTGTTCCAAACAATTCGGCCGAGTCGTCCTAAGATGCCGAAGCAGATCCCAGCTTCCTCCGTGTTCGGGATGCCTTCAAGCATGAGTTCAGCGAGCTTGACGAGGAAAGCACTACTTCATACAATCTTCATAAATCCATTATCGACTTTCAAGCACGTATGACGGAAGATATGCTGCATTTGGCATTATTAAAGCAGGCCCAAGAACTGAAACGAACATACAAGGGCTTATACAGCTCGAAGAAACAGAAGCTTTGCGAACAGATCAAAGTTCTGGGGGATCAATTAAACGTCAAGACTCGAGAAGCAAAATCCGCGGGGCTTCGAAGCTCAGACCTGGAGGTAGAGAATAGATCTCTGGCTCTTCAGCTGTCCGAAATGAAGGACGAAACCTCTAGAAAAGTAGAGATTGCCAAGAGAGCAGCCAGAAGGGAGGGAGAAGATGAAGCAAGGCGCAAGACCATTGATGATATCAATACCAGTATGGAGAGAGAAAACCTCTGCCCTTCGCCGCAGTCACCTGGAGCAAGTCGTCGAAGTACGAGCAGCTTCATACAAAGAAGGTTTCGAAGCTGGACGCCAGGCGAGTAATGTGGCGACTACCTCTTCGTCAACCCAGACCGAAGCTCGCAGCGACCAAACTCCTTCAGATACAAGGGTCAAGGAGACCGCCGACGCCGAAGTTCAAGTAGCACTTGAATATGGAAGGCGACAAGGACGCGAGATGGCGTACCAAGAGCTAGCTTTATCTTCTATTGACCGGGTCAACATCTTGCTCCAGAATAACAGTGAGTTGAACAAGAATAGGAAGGTAAGTGGATTCTTGCCGAGCGCAGAAATAATGCCGGTAACTGATGAGGGCAGATCAGGGAATTGAAGACGATTCACCAGAACTGGAACGACATCCTTCAACGTGTACTTCCATCATACATGTTACCTGAAGGTCATACCCCAGGGGACAAGACGTTATATCTTCTCGCAAAGTTAAGCAAGGAGGTTGACTCTTTGAAAGCCGGCCAGATGCTGGCTGGTGAGATCGACAAACGATGTAAAGATATCCCGGCAGCAACAGCTAGCCGTGTTGTTGCCGACGCCGACATTCAGAATGTTCTGAATGCGATTGGCCTTGCCAACGGAAGAAGTAGCCCTGCTTTATCTGAGTGTTCTGAGTCTGGACACGGCAAATCTCTTACTACAACACCACCGCGCAAAATGCGCAACCTTCTTTGCTCGCTTCTTGGCAAAATTCATTTCATTTGCCAAAGCCTATCACCAAAGTTACCAGACCATGGGCTCGAGGACTTCGCAGCAACGCCAAACGATATTGCTGCAAAAAATACTTCACGCCCGTTCTCCAGTTATGGTTGGAGCCAGACTCGAATCCCCACCATGTTCCTTCAAATTCCCCTTCAAAGCCCTCATCACGGGGTGCTACTTTCCAGTCCTCAATGTCGCGTATCATATTCACGAGTTTTTCGCTACCAGCAATGCCAAGGGACCAGCGATTAAAGGATGGTATCATGTGGTATTCAAGATCTGCCGGGATAGCGGGAACAGACTATTCAAATGCCACGACGTCCGAGATGAAACAGCTCAAGCGTTACATAGCAGGCCTCACTCTGGAACTGAGCTCTGATATTTCATTGCCTGATGTCTCAGCAGTTGAGGACCTAGTCGAAGTTTTCAAGGCAATGCTCCGGATATTCTTGCGTGAAAATGGTGCCTTATAAAAGCAAAGCAGAAGGAAAAGAAGATAGCGAGAAGTGCTATCCCAATGACTGAGCCTCGGCGCGAGGAAAACCAGAACACCGGCCAGCCAGCAACCCATAAACGACCACTTCCCGACACGATTGCTGCACCAGAGCAGACGAAGCGTCGCAAGCCTAACACAAGGCAGTCACTTCCACAGCGTGAAGATGTACCACGCCAGGAGGAACATCAAGCAACTTCGTCAATAACTGTGGAGGTTCCCGGGTCATCTGATAGCAAGCATGATGACCAAGAAAAGGTAGAAGAAAACATTTATGATGCTACGCCTCCTCCCACCAGGACGACGAGACCGAGAAAATCTGCTCCGGGGTAAGAGTGCTTAGGTGCTGGACCGGATGGTGGTCAAGGCAAACATGGCAGGTTTCTTACTTTCTGGTGTTTTATCCGATTGTGCGTGTACTTTCTGCCTCCAGCGGTCGTCTGATGGTATCCCTTGATATAATTCGGGTCTATAAGAATTTGAATGTGCTATCAATCTTCAAATTTGTTCCGATATTTGAACTTCGTGTTTATCATGTTTTCACCCCTCCACCGAGGTTAATTACTTCATCCACCACATGAGCTCCGTGTGAATATCTGACATTGAGCTAGATGACCTCGCCTTGTCTTATCTCTTGTTTATATGGGCAAATGAAACCACACTGAGCCTTTTCAGGGCTTCATCGAATTACCATCTTCAGTCTTGAGCGAGATATCAATGCAAGTGCACACTTCATGAGTTAGCTGTATCTATAACTCTCATCCTCTAGCCCCGTAAGCGACAGATGTTTTGCCACATTTGGTATCTGGCGTGAAGCTGCAATACCTGGGGAAAGAGTCGATTTGAGCGATCCAGGAATTGGCATCGAGCGTTTGAAGTATGCCACAGGTATCCTGGAGTTCGGTTATTCAGGAAAAAGTGCCGGGTTAGTAGTCCTGGACGCTGAAGGCTGTGGGCTTGAAACCATCTTGTTTTCTCCAGAAGAAGAGGTAGTCCGTTATTGTGATGTTGAAGGTGCAGAATACGACGTTACCAAGTGGAATTTTCTGGGTTAGAGGGAAATATGAGTGATCAAAGATTCGCTTTTTGCCGTGTTTTGAGTGGCGAGGGAGCTGTTGGAGTTGGCAGTGTGTCTCAGAAACTGGGCAGCTGCGTTATTAAAAGGTGGTCCCGGTGCTATGATAGGGAAAAATGGTTTTGCCCTATGGGTGTGAGCATGTGCCTTCGCACTTAGCTGGGAGGGAAGGGTGGAGGAGGATATTGGCCCTGGTATGGAGATCACAAAGAGAGTAACGAAAGAGGAGGTCACGATCCTTGGCGAATGAGACTTCACATTCCAGGATTCCTGCTCCCTCATTGAAAGGCTGAGAAAAAGTTCCTGCACTCTTAATTGGAGAATTGTAACTTGAGCGTTAAGTTCTCAGAGTACCCTGAAGCCGGAAAAATGAGACTTACCATTTCAGCACCTCCTGAAATCGTTTCAACAGTTTCAAAAGAGTTGCAATGTTCTCCCGCCTCGATAACCAATTGTGAACTTGTTGATATTTTTCGGTTTTTTCTCGCGCCCAATGAGTCGTCATTTAGTGGTCCATTCGTCATATTGATGATGTACTGTGGCTGCGCAGCCAGATCGACGAGATATTCAGTGGTTGTCGGGCACCGTGCTCATATATGGACGCTGAAGTCACAAGTTCTGCCGCCATAGCCACAGCAGCCAACTTGAAGAAGGAAGGCATCGTGAAAGGATTGAACGGCCTCTGCAACGTACGTTTGTACGAAAGAAGTAGCGCATCGATAAGTTTGAAGGCACTCCTCATCATATCAAGTTTTTGGCGGGGAACTTCGAGCTGCGCGAGCTCCAGCTCCCCTCACTTTTTATCTGCTGGATGGAAACACACTCCTTGACTTGCAGCTATACATGCAATTATACTCCCAAGCCTACACTTGGGATTGATCCCAGTCAATAAGGTGTTCACTCGTAAAGCAGTAAGCACTCACTGACGACTTGAGGATAAGAGATCACAAAAAAGTAAGCTCGCTGTCAGGGTCGCCGGATGATTTGAAGCAAGGGTCAATCACGTTGTTAGCATCGAAACAAAGAGGCGTGCTTAAGTACCTGCATCGTCAGGATAGGTATGAAAGACTAGGAACCCCACGTGTTAAGAGATAGCTCAGTGTACCTTGATTTGTACATGCTGATGCTAAGACATAAGTGTGTGAGCAGAATCTGGCGTGGAATTCCCCATGCGCTTGCGATACAGAAAGTCAATAATGAAGCGTTGAACTTCTTAATCGAGAAGACTAAACGGGAGACATTGTGAATCCGAAAAGTATGAAGAACGTTGATATGAGTAAGGATGCAAAAGGAAATGGGGAAGTTGGGATAAAGTCGAATAGCATTCTCGGGTAGAGAACCAATCGCTTCATTGACTGCTGAGTACGATCTACTTGTCGCACACCCGGCGACGTCTGGTTTGGGACAGCCTGACATACAACGATAACACCTTGTGCTGCAAGTCGCATAAAACCAAAATACTTGAGGTTCACGACTACAAGAAAGAGGAGAAAAGAGCTCTGTGCAATTTGCTTGATTTGAAGGCTTGTGTTGCCCATCAAAATTGTTGATCCTCTAAGCGAGTGCAAGCGAGAAAGTACCCCGACCCCTTTTCCATCAATTCTGCATGTGACACTCATCTGTGCTCTCAGCACAGCACCGTGAGTAGGTATCGCCGCTCATTGAACGCTGCAACCAGATCGTCTGCGTTTATCCTCGCCGGCCTGCCTCAATGTCTCATCCTCCGAACCTCTTTTCCTTTTTCTAGTTGGCTCAAGATTTCCAGTCGGCTGAAGACTTTGGCGCGGAATATGCATGGCAGGCTGTGGATGATGACCTCGGCCCAGAGTAGCTCCTGCAGGTGGACTCATGGTGCTTAAGGGCGGAACGAAGAGTTCTGGGGTACTTAAGCCCTCTCCGTCACAATACTTGATAAGCAATTGGGCAGCGGACGCTCGTTTGTTGGGATCATGGACCGCCATGTCTTTGATGGCTTGATATGGCAGTGCTTTTGAGGCACAATCAATAGTGTCATAGACGTCTTCTCTATGATGTTCCAGTGCTTTCGACTTTTCGCGGAAGCCATCGGCGTCCAGGGTCCAGAGCAATGTGACGAATAATGACCACACGTCTGCCTTGCCTGTAAAGTTCATGAGTCAGTACAGTCTGCTGAAGCAGTGAAGTGATTGTTCTCGACCACGTGAAACATTCACTCACATGTTTGCTCTCTTTCTAAATGGACTTCCGGAGCCATGTAAACCCAAGATCCGACCCTTTTCCTGGCATCAATGCTGCGATTGCATAGGCCAAAATCTCCAAGCTGGAACACGAATAGATTGTCTCGATCCGACACAGTGTAATACAGGATGTTTTCCGGCTTGATATCTCGGTGGATAATATCTTTTGAGGATAGATGATCGAGTGCTCGAAGTATTTGATGGAAGGCAGAGTCGGCAAGACATAGCTCTTGTCCAGATTTCTATTCCCAAAATCTTGAAGTCAGTATGCTTCCTTTCAGATACTTGAGAAAGTCCTATGAGGGAAGGGACACCTCTCGGATATATGTAGCATGGAAAGAAAAGTCTTGTCCAAGCGAAGAAGCTGGAACTTACACTTTTAACCAGCGACGCCAAATTTCCCTCTTTCAGGTTCATGAAGATGCAAATCTGAGGTTCATAAAATCCCTGCGACCCGATATATTCAACAATGTTGCGCTGAAAGTGTCAGTAAGTAGACGAACTCCAGCTGTTGACTTTTGCGCCTTACATGTTGGATGCTTGCAAGTGTTTTTACTTCACGCTCGAGCGTCCGTTCTGAAGTATTTCTGCACTCTTCCGATGTTGAATTTGCGGGTTTTTTCAAGATCTTAACGGCCATGATCCTTCCACAGTCGTCATCGACACATTTTTAGACATTTCCAAACGTCCCAGCTCCTAATACAAACAATCTTCCGTCAGATACAGTGTGCTTGGAGATATCTTGATGATTACGATCGCACGTTTGGGAAATGATAAGACAATCAAGCGTGCTTGTGTACTTGTTCTCAAAACCAGAAAGCCCTTCCGGCCAAAATATGACTGAACGAAAGGATGATGCTTACCAAGTGGGACTCCAAGTGTATGGTATCTTATCCTGGGTTCGTCCTGCCCTGGTGTATGCGTTCTTGTCCACATCTTCGAGGGTTGCTCCGTTGGCTGCACGTCCAATGTCCTCGCGAGACGGGGATCTTCATCTTCTAGAACGAGCCTGTCCACTTGACCTTGAATTGTTGCCAACGTATCACCAGGCATCGAGTGCCATACCAAGCCGAACAAGACCAAATTGCGTCTGGAACCACCCATTCCGATTTCTGTGTTGACGCCCTCTCCCACAACCACGCGGCGCTGGCGTCCACCCTCAAACTGCTGACAATTTGGCCCAAAAACTTGAGTCGTTTGGCCATTCGACCGATCATAGAGCATGACTACTCCTGAAGCTGAATCCAGTTCGAAAGCACACTGGAGTCTGCTGATCATGGCTCCTTCCATCTGAACGTCGGCCTCGCCACGCCCCAGAGTCGCGAGAGTACATGGAGATCCCGATGACGAGCGTACATTGAAACCTATATCGATGACTACGTCCCCGTCATGATATGAGGTGAGATGTTTGTTTGAGACATGGACGATCACTTCGCGGGCCCGTTGATTGATCGCCTTGAGGGAAAACAGGGCATGAGGGTGTGGATTTGAGCGAGGCATGATTCTGGGCAGCGCTGAAGGATTGATCCAATATTCGCTAAAAACACGTACAAGACCATGAAGAAGTAAATAGAGGGTAGATAAAGTGGGGGAGGTGCGATAGAGTAATATAGAGGACTGGAGTAACATCTGAATAAGGCCAGAAAGCCTGAGAATCAAACACTAGATTGACTCAGTCACGAGAAGGCTTCAAAGAGGCATTGCAGATGATTGTGTTTCATAGTCACGCAGTCTATGCACGCCCAGGGGTCATTGTACGCCCCTGTCCGAACAAAGCGGTATTCTACACAAGTGAAAATGTAAGACCACCAAGTTATTTGACAAAGTTCCGCAGGTGATAGCCACCACAATTGCAACTCAAACCTCATAAATGTAGCATTAGACGGTTTGAATCGTCAACCACCGCTTAGTCTGGAAACTCTGTGCATGGTTGTACTTGAGCATCAAAGTGTGGGTTGTTGTTGAGCAAACGCTTCTTTGATATAGCTAGCGGTACGTTGCATGAAGTGATTGCTTGACTTCTATCATGTGCGTGAGTGGCTGTCTCATCTTCTCGTAGCCGGCACATTTTAGGAAATAATATTGGTTCGCATTGCGTCCAATCAAAGCCAATCAAGTCCAGATAGCTCCTCGCGATTGCAGCTTGCAGTCATTGTACAAACAGATACATGATGAGAGGGCGGAAGCTGGTTGGCAAGATTCAGTAACATTGATGCAACAACAAGCGCAGAGGCATGGAGCAGTCTTGACAATACTCATACTGTGCACTGCTCATAAGTAGCGGTACTGCGTTTCCTAGAATCCCATGTCAAGTTGTCAACCCGCTTCCGTACACGAGGCACGGGCGCTAAGCCTATATGAGTGGATTGTTGCACACACAGCAAATCATTTACACTTTCCATTCCTGGCAAGCCGTGTTCATTCCTCACGGCCGTTAACGTGGTCCATACATTCTGAAAGGAGTCACTCTGTTGCTATGTTGCCAGAGTTCAATCCACACAGCCATTGCTCGAGCACACCGTCACCTCTGGATGACGTCCTTTTTTTGCTACTGTGGAACTTCTAAAGCTCGAGCCACACGGCGGACTCTCTTCATGACGGCCTGGCAAGGCTTCAGGAAACTTTGCATCAGTTAGAGGGGGATCCATCAAAGCTTGACCGTGCAAGATTACGATTCAGTCGTTCCCCTCCAGCATTGGCCTCGAGTCCATCAGGAACAACAACTCGATCTGAGTCTCCCGATCTTAGAAGCGAGGAACAACGCGAGGGGAAAAGAATACACTGGCAAAGACAACGTGATCGACCTGAGTCACTTCCCTGTGGTCAATTCTTTGCCCAAGTTCGCGAAGAGGCGAGACGATTGTGGACCACAAATCCAGCCACGAATTGGATGGATGATCAAGTGCCCACTGGTGGTCTTGAAGAGATGGAAGGAATTGAGGTTGTCAGAAGTCGTTGGAAGGAGCAAGGGATCTGGAAAGACGAATGGGAGGAAATGGCTGCTGGACGAGCCCGGACTGTTGGGCTTTGGAAACACGAAGAACCAGTAGAACTTGAGTCGGAGACAGAAACAGATACAGAAGCAGAACTGTTGTTCTTGGGATCAAGGCCTAGGAGGTTGAAAAGCGATGTGGAAAGGCGAGAAATCGCACAGAGACGAGTTCTTCGGGCACGCGATCGGGAAGCTTCACGACCATATTACCAATTTTTCTACCAGGTTGAAAAGGAACGTGAGCGACTTTGTGCAAAATCAGAGATGTCAGAACAGTCCTCAAATGTCCCTTTGGATATCAATACCCAGGCCTGCGAGAATATCAAAAGCATTTGGACAAAGCGAGGCATCTGGGACTCAGACTGGGGATACATGCCAGGAATGTCATGGAAGCACGAATACTACCCTGCAGAGGGTTATCCTGAATACCTGCGCAGAGTTCGCCCCATCGAGAGTGGAGATGGTGTCGAAGCAGACATTGGTGCTGAAGCAGAACATGCGTCATACAAACCTCTTCTCACGTTTGGACCACTTCCCAGCGTCCCGGACAACAACGGACAACTCGACGACTCGAACATGTCTCGGCGAGATGCATCTCCAGATGCTGATAAGATTGACTTGGAGAGTGGGCATGCAGAGTCCTCTAAGTCAACGCAAATACTGAAAGCCCGTGGTCACCATGTCACGAGAGGAAAGAGAACCCAGATAGCAGAAGCGGGACCAAGCAGGATCTCTGGTAAAGATGGTCATATAAGTGCTTCTTCGAAGTCACCTGCTCGAGACCAGGATGTATCGAAAGCCACCAAATCCACTCCGCAGACAAAGCGCGATCCACCAAAGCGGATCTCGGCGGAAATGGAATCTTCTGAAAAATTGGCAGGATCTTCGGTCGACGATGTAGTGCAAGCGCAGCCAGACAGCAAAACATCGCGCAGGAGCGCACGTTTACGCGCAAAGAAAAACGCGAGCAAGTAGGAGGACACAAGCACCAAAGGCTACAAGGATGCAGAGAGTTGAGAGTCCTGCAACGCCTCAAGATATCCAAACCTGCGAGGACAACAAGTAGAAAGGGAACCAAAAAAAAGAGAAGGAGAAGTTGGGGCTGCTATGTTTGTAGATGTTGTTATGGGGAAGCTGTGGAAAGATTGTGCGATCGACGATCCATGCAGACTTTTGCAAACGAAGGCCATTGAGTCTAGAAGCACCTTTGTCTAGCAAAGAAATGCGAGTATCACTCGATTGCGCATCCTTGCAAAGTGATCTCAGTCTGCCGTGTATCACTCATATGCATGATAAAGCAGTGCCGAGCTGCACAAGAGCTCTATGACATGGTTCTAGATCTTCTTTTTGTACATTCTTCGTGAGAGTATTCATTTCTAAATTCTTTAATATGGACTTGAACAGTAGCCATTCCCAAATTAGCGCGGTCTTGTGACTTGCTGACGCTGGACAATCTGTGACTTGGTACTGGAAGGTCGGCGCGTCTGCCCTTCGAAGGGTTAAAGAGAAGGAGTGCTGGACCTCACGACAGATGAGACTAAGCAAAAGATACTGTATAGCCTAAGAACGTAAGTAGTATTGTTGTTTAAGGTGAAAGTGTTTAAGAATAGGAATTAGTAGCAGGAGGTTGGGATGAAAAAGTTGCTTGTCCACCCTGCACAGCGGCCCAAACCTAGGTTAGGTATACATAGAACGTCAACGATAATGCCAAGCCCTGCAAGTCGTATAATTCGAATATACCACGATCCCTACAACTACCGATAATGATCAAGTAGAAGAAGAACTTCAAACAAACTGTTTGAGCTAATTATTATGTTTCTTTTACAACAATTATCTCGAAGCGAGGACAAGCGAGAAATTTCCCCGCCCCCTTTTGAACAGCTTGTACCAGTAGTCACAGGTGTTCAAAAGGTAGACAATGCAATTATCGTTGTACCGCTAATTTCGCGCTGGTACGCTAATGATCATGATTGCTTGCATAGTGTATCAGTTTGATTATTGGCCACGCACCCAGCCCATCTGGGAAATCTTGGCTCGCTCTCAAATTGTCATTGTGAAAGTAGAGTATCCTGCTCATACCGGAATTTGGCTCGCTTTCCCATTACAAACTGAACAGTAAAACTGCTGGCCATCTTCAAACTCTGGTGAGTGCTGATGCACACTCAGACACATTTGAATGCATGAAAAGTTCATTCGGGTGACAAACATCGGTATATCACAAGTTCCCATAAGAAGACATACAGACGCTCTTATACTCAACACCCAAACCCTACCAACCTTCCACCTTCTTGATCTTCAAATGCATCCCATGCACTGGCTTCGTAGTAATCACACCCGCCGGCCAAACCTTCTCCTGAGGATCATTCATCTTCAAATCAAACGCCCCAACCGTCCCCGCTAACAAACACTTAAACTCCGCCTTCGCAAACCCCATCCCGATACAACTCCTCGGTCCATGCAAGAACGTGATCTGAGCATAATTACTCTTCGCACCACCTGTATTCGCACATCCCTCTTCTAACCACCTTTCCGGCTTGAACACCTCGGAATCTTCTCCCCAAAGGTGTGTTGAGCGGTTGATCGCCCAAGGGACGAGGAGGACTCGTGTCTGGGCAGGAACGGCGGTGTGGCCAATGTGAGTATCGCGGATGGCTTGTCGGATGGTGAGGGGGACTGTGGGGTAGAGACGGAGAGTTTCATTAACGACTGCGTTGAGGATGGGGAGGTCTTCGATTTCTGCTACGCTGGGCATTTCGCCGGAATGAATGGATGGGAGGGCACCACGGACTTCTTCGCGGAGTTGGTGTTGCCATTGTGGGTGTGTGGCCAGAAGCCAAGCAGCCCATGTCATTGCGCTGGATGTTGTTTCGTGTCTGGAAAGTATCAGTCAAAAGCTTTGCTCATTCATAAAGTATTTGGAAGACGAAGTTACTGACCCAGCAGCCAAAAACGTCAACATCTGATCCACCAACTCATGATCACTAAAATTATTCGACTCAATCAACAAACTCAAAATATCCTTCCCCAACTTCCCCGTCTTTCTGTACTCCTCCTTCTTCTCCTCCACATTCCGCAAACAATACCTCTTCAGATTCCCCGTGACCTCTTTCAACAACCGATTCTGATCCCACGGCAACTTCTGCACCAGGTCCTGCGGCCCCACGATATTCGACGCGAAGTAAACCGCTTTTTCCAACGTCGGTTCAAGAAGCAGATCATACGCTTGAACTAACTCATCATCCGCATTTTTGACCGCGTTGAAATCTCGACCCATACCAGCGAGTCCAATGATGTCAAGCGTGACCCTCGTTGCCCACTCTCCAAACTCAATTACGGGCTCGACGTTCGTCTCTTTGTTGGTAAGATGATCTATATCTGCCTCAATACCCTCTACCAGCCCCCTCGCCTTTCCCCAGAACACGGGATATAACTCCTTCAAACTCTTCAGCTGAAACGCAGGCAGAACGTTTTTTCGTTGGAATTTATGCACGTCGCCTTCTACCAGTATCAAGCCGTCGCCTAGGATCATGGTAAGGAACTTCCCAATCTCCGGAGGTTTGACAAAGTCGTATGAGTTGTCTGCGAGGACTGATTTTAGGGTCTCGATAGAGGTAGGGAGGAGGACGGATTGATTGAAGAAGCCGCGGAAGCGTAACAGGCCGTCTGGGTTCGGGATCTTCGGGTCATTGACCCAGGTGAGGACTTCTTGGCCTGGAGGTTTGGAGAATTGGGCGAGGCCGTTGCCGTAGAGGAAGTTGTAATTCTGAGGTTGTAAGTTAGTGATAGCAGTGAGGGTGGAGGAGAGAACTTACTTTTGGACCAGGTAGATGACGCAGGGGATCAACGAAGAATGGGTATATAAAGACTTGATAAAAGATCGCAAGAGCGCCATCATACATCAAAAATCGTACAACAGCTCGAGAGAGACGATCAGGAAGTATATACGGTGCTTGGTACACCGCGAAAGCTGTGATGATGGTGCTCACACCAAACAACTTGACTGCATATGCGTTCACCATGATGGCGACAAAATTCCCTTTGCGTTGTTTTCGCAGATACACTTTTCGAGTATCCAATAAATATCCAGATCAAAAGTAAAAATCGATCAATTCAGCGGGATATCCCCATCCTTATGCACCTCCTGGAGCTCGGTGCTCTAGCTACCTCCTCTCCACTCTCTACCCACCCCGGCACTCCCATCCATTCCCACACATCCACCTTCACATCTCGGTTCAGGAACTCTGCATGTGAAATAAAAAACACACACATGTCATCAACCCACCCACTCAACCACCACTCACAACTCTCCAAAAACGGCGCACAAAAAACATGTACACCCCACATCCTGGACAGGCCGAGGTTGCGGGGTAGTGCGAGTTCTCGGGAGGGAAAGCGGAGATCATTGCTTGGTCGCGATTAGCGAGGTTTCGCTACCCGTTCAGGGGGGTTCCTAGGGGAACTCCGAGGACCGTCGTCATTGTCTAAGCGCCAAGATTGGGAGCTTCATCATTGCTGATTTAGGCATACATGAAGTTTAGTTTGTTGCTATAAGGAAATTGTTTTGTTATGTTTTGTTCTGTTGAGTTATGAGTGAGTCGTAATTGGGAGAAAAACGGGTACTGTAAGAATGTAAATGAGAATGTGAAAGTCGTTACCCGTACCGAGGTCAGCGAGCTTCAAACACACGTCCTTTGATCTAGGCAACAGTCATGTCACCGTCCCCTTCCAATTCCCAACACTCTTATTCGAGACCATGAGAAAATCAACAATGCTTCAAATTACATGGACCTTATCTACTGTACAAGCCTCTATCGCCTATCGAGATCCGATTGGTTCCCAGAAACTCTGATCTGAAATCAACCTCCCATGGATCCATGATACGCCAGATCCTCGATCACCGATCCTCCGAAAACACCAGTCTCAAAGCATACTCTTAACAATCGATCCACCTCGTGCAAACACATCGATTAACATGTGCGCTACCACCCAGGATTTACTTACTTACTATACTTTCCACTGTTTCGCATAAACTCCCAAATCATGCGATACCCAAACGCCAAGACATATTTAGTAGAAAACTGGAAACCAATCGTAACTTATAGTACGTATCAAGCATAACCACCTGATACAGTACTGTACCTTCAAACTATAGTATGGAACGTGATAGCGGAGCTGTGAGATGGTACCTAGGTAGAGAACAGAGAATAGAGTCCTGATGATATGGATATCTCATGTGATGACATGTGCCCACTTGGCTTAGAGGAACTGCTGAGAGTCTCCAACTTGAAAGTTGAGGGTAAACTGAGTAAAATATTGGGATATCAAGCGTCAAAATTCGTGTCTTTGGTACATTGTCTACACAGGCTGATAAACGGTGTGCCAGTAACATGTTCTCTTCATATATATCATGTGATGCTAATTGGACATGTTAGACTCCAGCTTGACGGTTTTCGGATTTCCTACACTATGAAGCCGTGAAAACTATATTCATTTGATATATACGAGAGTCATAACATAAGTCAGGTAGCATTCCTGAAGGGTGAATCAATATAAACAAAATTTCCATCCCAAGAACCTCCCATTCGCACAAAACGCCACCAAAACTCATTCATCGTAGAAGACCCCCCAGGGCCGGTCCCCCTGTTTATCCGGTCCCGAGCCTATATCTCAACTGAACTCCACCATGAATCCAGCACAACTCTTATGACCCTGTCTCTTCTATCGTTACTCATCTAACTTCCAATCTCACCCGCCACATACCCAATCTGTCTCTGTCCCCCAAACCCACCCAACAAACCCCCTCCCCCTCCCCCGCTCCCAAGCGAACTGGCCAACCCTTGCTGCTGCCCAAGCAACTGTTTCTGCACCTTCATCCTCGCCATCTCCCGCTCATGCGCCCTCCCCTCCACCCTATCAATCCCCTCCTTCGCTTGCTCCTCAATCGCCAACCTCTGTCTAAAACCTCCATTCTCCATCTCGATCTTCTTATCCAGATACTCGATCTGCATCATACTTCTCCCTCTTTCACTTTCCATCTCCTCTTCTTTCATGCGGCGCAGCATGTTTACTTGTACGTCTCCGAGTTGCTTCTGGTGTCGTACTTCTTCGAGGCGTTTTTGAGTGGAGAGGCGGGAGGAGAGGTTGTATGCATCTTCTGTGATGGCGAGTTGGGTGTTGGCGGTTGCTTGCATCATTTCTCTATCTATCCTGGCTTTCTCTTTCGTGCGCTGGATTTCTCCTTGGGTGGCGATTTCCATAATTTCTACTTCACCAATTGCAGTCATTCGTTTGAGGTCTAGACCGTATGCCGTGTCTTCGCGGAGTTCTGCTTGTCGCTTCGCTCGCTGTTTTTGACGAAGGACTTCTTCTTCGATGTGTGGTGGGCCGTTGCAGTAATCGGGTGGTTGGGTGGCCATTATATCATGAGCCCAGAAGCGGTCGATGGCTTGCTTCTTCCGGAGGAGAATGAGGATGTCTTCTTTCTGGTTGGGAGGACCTCGGAAAAGATCTTTCTCGACGTACTTGGTGAGAGAATAGGTATAGGTTTTGTCGGTGTAAAGAAATGCCTCGGTGTTGATTACTTCCCACATGATCTTTAACATCGCGGTAAGTATTAGAACAGGATTCGATGAATCCAATGCATAGTGAAAAATGGTCTTTCCGGACACATTGCGAATTCCAAGCTTCGCATCATTGTTGATCAGGAATTGGATCCCTTTCTCAAATTGCTTGGCTGTTTGGTCTTTGTCTACTGCCTTTAAGCATAATTCGGCAAGAGCGCTGCGTCCATCGTGGCGATCGCTGGGATAATCGACTCGGTGGCCATATTTAATGAGAATACGCATCTGGTCCATTCGAAGCTCCCTCGCAGCGTCATGTAGACTGCCATCATCTATTTCAGCGTCTGATTCAAGGAGGCACTCAAGTAATGGTGTGTTGTTCATCGATCGCGCCAATGCGAGGGGTGTGATACCCTCAGAGTCTTCGACAGTTACATCCACACCTTTAGAGATGAGTTTACGAACTATCTCTACTCTCTGGTGCCGAATAGCCAACATGAGCGGGGTCATTCCGGTGCTCGAGGTATAGTTAACATCGGCTACTAATATTAGCTCGCCTCCTATTTTCGTTCAGACGTGATTGCTTACCTCCTTCATCAATGAGCATCTCAGTGACCGGAGTGGAGATCTTCTTCTGAGGTTGTTCGAGAGCCCAACAGAGAATAGGCCAGCGCTCGGGTTCAGCATCCTCTTCACTCGCGCAAAATTGCCATTGATTAGGCGAGTAGCCCATGTCCAGAAGTGTTCTCAATATCTGCGTATCTCTTGGGAACCTATCTAGAGCCATAAATAAAACAGGCTCCATGTTCGCATCTGGATGTCGAAATGTGACGTCCAGACTTTCTTCACCATTATCAAAAGAATCACTGAAGGCTTCAAGACCAAGCAATACCGCTGATTTGTCGTCGCAGACCGTAAATACGTAGGGAATCGCCATGGCTTTGCTTTCTGGGGTTGCTCCTGGTAGTAGTCTGGAGATGAGGGGGATATTCGCCTGCAGAGTTGCGCGCTGTAGCGCAAGTCCTCGTTGGTAATTGACATCGGCTCCATGCTTCAAGAAGGCAGCTATGAAGTCACCAGCCAGGGTTTCTGTTTCGTCATTAACTTTCTCCAGCGACTCAATCGCTTGGTACAGTGCCTCGGCCACACCATCGCCAGCAGCTCCTTTCTCGAGCAATAGTTTGACGACTGCCAGACCTGTCGCGGATTTCCAAAGCTCATCTGAGATAACGACAGTATTGAAAGCTACAGATACATATGCACCAGCTTTTGAGGAGCTAAGAAGCATTGACAGTGTTCGGAGGTCAAGGACGTGTGCTGCGTGAACCATCGCTTGCCCCTCATCAAAGATTCCTTGAGCAAGAAGCAGCTTGATCATTGGTCGATCCGATGGGATTTCCATAGTTGCGGTAGTAAGGGTCTTTGTGACATATTGATCAACTTGCTTCCCAGCTTTCAAGAGCCTCTCGATGACCTGGAGTCGTGGTTCTTTTAGAAGTGTCGAGGCGGAGATGTAAGCTCTTGCAAGGACGTTCTGTGATGGGCGGAGCTGCAACAATAAGTCTAAAGTCTGAAGCATCGCCGCGCACACAGCTATGACAATCGCCTCTCCGTCGTTCCACTCCACTGATGCACCATTCTTGCACAACAGCTCAGTCATTCTCAAATCAGCGTCCCCGTGCCTCACAGTTTCGATGAGTGCGTCATCGACAGCTTCACCGCGCAAGCCCGCTTCTAGCAAGATCTGTAGGACTTGGTGGTAAGGTTCTCCACTCAAATACAATGCACCTCCAAAGCCGGTGACTAGAGTTGACAGTGAGGGCTTGGAGGAGACGAGGAGTTTCAGGATCTCAATATTCGCTGCGCTGGCCGCAGAACATACTGCTTGACCACCTTTGTGTTCAACAGACCCTCCATTTTGCAGTAGTATTTCGACGAGACGAGCGTCTGCGAGGTTGACCGCACTGATGAGAGCCTCTGACACGACCTCTTGTGGAATTCCAGCTTTCAGCAGTCTCGACACCATCCCGAAACGATCTTGTTTGTCCTTCGCCTTCATAGCTTCGTGAAAAGCGGTTGCTTTCGTTTCCAAAGATGGGATCGAGGCTCGTGAGTTGAGAATGAGATCAATGCCTTCGAGGAAACTTCTCTGAACCATGCGACGCAATGCTCTGCCTTGTTTGTAGTTCACATCGGCGCGGGGAAGCACCAGTCGCATGAGCGACAATGCGGCAGTTCCTTCCTCGACAAGTACATAAAGTGCTTGGCTAATCTCCTCACCACCAGCTCCTACACGCAGCAATTTGTCACATAAAATTGATCTTGCTGGTTCCTTGACTTGGAGGGCAGTAGGGAATATTTGCGAAAGAGTGCGGACGCTCGGTCGTTTCGACAGTAACAGGTCCATGATGGCGGGATTACTCACTGCCAATCTAAGTGCCATCCCATCTTCTGCGTTTACATCCGCCCCCGAATCTAGCAAAATCTGGATGACTGGAGAATGCTGACCCTGCTTCAAGGTGGATCTGATTTCCTGAACGAGACTTCTGTTTATCGATGCTTGAGGCTTGACTTTCCATAGTAGCTCTTTGATTTTCTTATCTCGGTTTAAATCTGTAAGAGGTAGGTTGGTGGCGCAATCGAGTGCTCTTGCAATTGTGGTGGATGAAGGGAGAAAGCTTCCACTCCTAAGGATGATCATAAGAAGCGTGAAGTTGCTGTTCTTAGTTGCCAGAGATACTGCCAGTCCGTCCTCAATATTTAGATTCGCGTTGCCTTGTCTGCAGAGTAGGTCGAGCAATTTCACATCCTCGGGGTAATTTTGAAGAAGAAATATAGCTGCATGAGCTACTTCCAAGACCTCGACGTTGGTTGTATTGGCGCGAGTAACCAGCTTGGCAATGATCTTGAACCTTGTCTCGGGTATTGAAATTCTCATCGCTGTTGTGATGGCTTTGGCACACATGCTGCTGTCCACGTTGCCATTAAGCAGAAAATCGACAATCGTTGTGGACCCCTGGGAAACTGCAGCAAGCATTGTCGCTTCAGTCACATTCGCCTTGAACTGGACTAATAACTCGATGAGCCTATGAGACTTCTTGTGGGATGTCACCGCAACATGAAGAGCTTCGTCAACTTCTTCACCAGCAGCACCTCCACGTAGTAAGGTTTGAACAATCAAAAAATGATCATCTCCGCTGACATTCGATGGGATAGCAGAGAACGCTTGCGCGAGCGAGAATTTTGTAGGATCTCCTTCTAATGCCAGGAGTTTAAGCATTTCAACATCATTTTCTTCGACAGCAGCTTTCAAACATCGTGCTCCATTGTAGTTGACCGAACATATCGGAGGGCCGTTGATCCGGCTGCCATAAGTGATCAGAAGATGTGCTGTATTCAGGTCGCTGGTCTTTGCTGCCAGAATAAGTTGTTGGCTGCAGTACACTCCGGATGCGCCATTCACCAAAAGTTTCGAAAGGATAGCAACTCTGTCCAATGGAGGTACATTAGTATGGATATTGCGGACTAGGTCGGAAGCAATTTCTGGTTTCAGAGACTGATCTTGAAGTAGCGTTCCCATGAGATCAGACCGATTCCGATGAATGGCATTTCCCACTGCACAAGCACCATCGTAGTTGATGTCGACTTGGTGTGAAAGGAGAAGCTGCATCATAGTAACATTGGCGAGGAATGTTGCCCTGAGTAAGCCTTGATTGGCAGCATCCCCAACTGGACCTCCACAAAGCAGAGCTTCCACGAGAAGGTATTGACCATCCATGGCGGGACCAGGTGATGATGGTTGTGCGAACACAGTGTTCAGAGTTTTGTCCAAGTTCGCACCTGATGGAGGCTTGGAGGCTCCGATGAGTGTCGTAGCAAGATCTACCCTCTCTGCATCAACCGCGTGCATAAGAGCCGATGCATTGCCATAATCGGCGTTTGCACCAGCCCAGACAAGTAGCAGCAAGCAGGGAAGGGATCCAGCTGTCGTTGAAGGAAGAAGGCTTCGGTCGAGACAATTCTGGGACACTCTCTTTGGAGATCGCAGCAGTATTTCAAGGAGCTCGTGATCTCCATGTTTTGCGATATTGGTGACCGTGGGCTCGAAAAGACTGTTGACAAGTTAGCACTACGCGCAAAGTATGATTCAGGACGCCGAAGAGTTGTAGCCGACTTCGCTCCTGAATATCTATGAACGGAAAGGGCCAGTTGTTGCCATACCCGGGGTTGGCGCCTGGAAGAGCGTTAGCGCCGGATGTCCTCAACTCAGAAACAACAACATACCATATCTTACAAGCAACTCAACAATTTCCAAGTCTCTTTTCGCGAGTGCAGAGTCAAGAGAGTCGTTCAAACTCTGGTCGTCAGCCAGCGGAGCCAGCAATTGAATGAAGTCGGCACGGCAGTTCTCGGTCGCCAGAAGAAGTAAGCGTCCTCGCTCATCCTGCTCTTCCTTCCCTCGAACCTTCTTCATCATACTGGTACTTCCGCGTCTCGCAAGATTCACATTTCCTTCAACATTTCTGAATCGATCAAGAAGTACCTCAAGCACTCCTGGTAATCCATTCTCTTGGACGACTCGAATCATCGCATGATACAGCTCCTCATAGCTATAGACAGCTTGCTTCGGATTCTTCGTAAAACCTAGGCTAATTCGTCGATTCTGCTGCTTGGCTGCACTCTCCTCTATCCTCAATTGTGCTAGGACAGCATCAGCCTTTCGGTCTTCGTCGTGGACCTTGAATGTTGGTGGCTGGCTAAGAGGAAGGAGCGGACTCGGATCAAAGCCCTCCAGGACAGCTCCCACCTCCTGAGCTATCTCTTGGAGTCGTTGGGCCCTCTTGGCTGCTGGTTGACGACTCATTGCGATTGCTTCAAAGAAGCTCAAGGGTTAACGTATACAACGAACGAAACGATCATCGGAAAGAGACGAGGCTGGCTCATCCCATCTCATGAAGTATATATCGTTCCGGATCCGGCGAAGTGTAAACCTCGTGGGTGCAGCGCACATTCCAGTGTATCAAGCACTTGGTTCCAATGTCATCGAGCTCGAGCTCTAGAGTTTGACGGAGATCAGGATTCGAGGTCGAGTACGGCGACAGAAGCATGGTAATCTTGGGGAGAGGGCGAGGCTTATGATTTCCACTGTGGCCGGGCGGAGTTGCCAAGGGAGAAGAATCCATAGGGGATGCCCTACCATCCTCGCCGTCTCTACGGTTGTCGGGATGCACCTGATGGGCCCGCATAAATCCCCTGAACGATGTCCCTGGATTGGCTGCAGAATCTCGGAAGCCTCAATGATTGCGAAGCCTAGGATCCTTAGAACGTGCGCTACGTCTCAGTCGCCACGCAACACAGCCTCCTAGCATCATCGGATCACGATGTCAGAATTTTATATCTGCTACGGACGTATAGAGAAGAAAATGTTTCGGCCCAGTTGGTTGATGTTGATATTGATGTTGTTTCATTTCAATTGTTTACATTATCGTCGGTGTGCTGCTCCTGTCAGTGTGTTGCGTTTGGAGGCGTTTTGGGCGTGATGGCTTGAGGCTGTGCCAGCGCGCAGTCCTGACCCCCCAAATGCAGGCAGATCACGCCCGACGGTGATACGACAGCCTTGCGTTGAACATGATCGTCTCAAAGTCGTCGAGCCTCGAATATTCGTGAACATTATGTCGTGGGAATCATCGATTCTTTCTGTCCAACATGGGAAGCACTACGAGCGTCGTTCAATGCTCCCAACGATACCCATGGCTCGGGCAGATTAATTGTACGACAGGCTCGGTAGCCTTTGGAGAGTTCAGCTCAAATGTATCGATTACTGGGATCGGAGTACGTTTGTTCAATCCGAATATACATGATTGCTGCAGCCTCCATGAGTCTCAAGGTGCTGATCAAGTGTTGTCCGCAGACCGATATCTCGTTTGTCTTGACTGCGGGTCTTTCCATCTTCACATGCGGCCTTGTCCAACTATGCGATCGTTTCCGATTACACAAATACCGAATCCTTTTAGACCCTGTTGTAGAGACCTTCGGAGACCAGCAGATTCTGCGTGGTCTGTCGCTCTCGATTGCGACTCTTTACTCCTCCACTTCCTGCACCATCGATGCATATACCTACAATGTTCTTTGCTACCTGTTAATGATGACCGTCGTGTCCTTCATGTCTTCGGTCCTGGTACTGCGAAACTACGTTGATGGACATCCTATCCTCTTCGCGGTACGTTCCATCTTAGTGTTTGCTCAAATGTTCTTCGTTGGTATCATCTACAGCAGTCGAGTCACCGAGCTCTTCCCAACCAGTATCCCCAGTCATGGCACAGCCCAGAACTCCACACTTGTCCTGCCAGCCGTATGTTTCGAGCGCGGGTTCTCCAAGCCTTATACCGCGTTTGAAGACCTCTCGCATAACCGCAGCAAGGACTCTCTGGCTCTTACTATGTACATCATGATGTTTCTTTTCTACGGCATAGTCCTCGCTCTTTATGGCGCTCACGCTTTCACCTACATCTTCAAGCCCGACTGGATAAAGCTTGAGATCCAGAAAATCGAACAAAAGCCTCCTCGCTACCACTGGTTCTGGTGGATGAGCATAATCCGAGGTCTAATCCTGCTCCTCGCATCAATCCTTCTGATTTGGTCGGCTGTCAAAATGTATGAGCTGAAGAATTGGATGAACAACAGTGGTTGGATCTCGGGAGTTAATCTGCAGAATGATAATCAGTGGACGTTTGGGCAGTTGTTGAGTGTGATGTTGTTGGCTTCTGCGCCGATGACGTTCTTGGAAGCTTGGAGTGGTTCGTCAACCTCTTTCCCTCCCTTCCCTTTTCCCAACCACGCCCTCTTTTTCTATTACCCAACGGTCACCATCCCGAATATAAGGCAAGTACTGACCCAACCACAGATTTCCGAAAAGCCCGCCGCAAAGAAAAAGAGGCCCGAGATCCCTCGGCCTCTACCCAGAACGACCACGACTTTCCCTTATCCACACCCACCTCAGCCGTTCCTTCTCGAGCAAGCGATTCTCAAGCCCATCTCCTAAGCAGACAGTCGTACGGGTCGAGGGAAACATTCGATGATCGGAGGGACTCGGATCTGGGTTCAAGACCTCCGACGTATGGAGACGGGCTGGAAATGGGTGGGTATAGGTATGTACCGCCGAGTGGGAGGCAGGAACGGAGGCCGGAGTATTTGAGGAGCTGGAATGATTATCCTCAACGATGAGAATGTGTTGTGGATGGGAGGGATGGGGGATGGTGGCTATAGATATCGGTATAGAGAGGAGGTGATGGTATTGGTTTAGATATTTGGTTCTTGCTGTTTGGTTTGTTTGGTTTGTGTGGAGTATGGTGTACCGGTATGGAGGGAGAAGGGAGTTGTAGATCAAGTGGGTGGTGGGGTGGAGAAAGAGCCGAATACGATGAACCTAGTGACATGACAGAGTTCGATTGTAAGACAAAGACTAAGACAACGAATCCGAAATTGGGATCTGCATGTGTATGTTCACCGATTGTTCCTTGGGCTGCAATTCGAAGCTGTTATATCTTTTTTTTCTGTGGTCGTGGAGATGCTTGAATTTACAATCCAGCCTAAGGTAGGTACCAGTGTGATTGTAGTCACGTGGTCATACCAAATAATTGAATTGCCATTTTTTCCCGTCCAAGGCGAGGAGGGCTCTGGTCATGGCCGAGTGGCATGTAGTAGTTTCTGGAAGATCCGATTTGGATTGATTTTCGAGTTGCCTGTTATTCATGTCTTAATTGCAGGTGACCTAGCATTCGATGACTTGGTTGGGTTTGTGCCCTTTAGGTTTTGTTTTGAGTTGAGTGGTTGATATGAGAAGGAGGGTGTATGGAGTTTCGCGATTTTGAGAGGACGTATCAAGAGGTGAGCTTCTCGAGATGTTGTTGAAGAGTGTGGGGGAGGTTCTTGCCAGTCTTGATAAATGACTCCATGTCGTTTTTAGTATTGACTCTTCTTTCCACGAGTATGCCTTATCGAAAAGGCTTTTCATCACAAGTTTCTGTCAGATAATTGCTTCCTAATACTGTGTCAGTTGGGAATCCAAGAGCATAGGTGAGAAGTCTCGAGGTACTGATAGCCTGTGGAATTACCACGAGGACCTAGTTTATCAATATTTAGTTTATCAATGTTTGACAGTCATCTGGATCCCCTCCAACTTTTTGAGTCGAGTAGTATGGTCTGGCTATAATTTGTGTTTGGAATCTTGTAGAAAGAGGTAGCCTCCACAATAGCGAATGTTATGTTTGGAAATACCTGTGCAAGTCTCGTTGTGACAATAGAGTCAGCGAGACAAGCCCAAGTATTGATAAAGTCGTAGGTCGCATTTTGACTTGGGAGACCAAAAGAGTTGCATATAAGCCTGTGAGGGGTTCTGAATAGCTCGGTTTGTGCACTAGGTGTTTGTGGCGAGAAGCTTGCCACAGGGACGGCGAGAAGCAAAAATGGTGCAAGTAGCTTCATCTTGAGTAATGAGGAAAGGTGTTTATTGCAGAATTCCAAATATAAGAGAGCTTTTTATAAGATCTGAAAGATTTTGAGCTATTTGTTCCCGAGGCTATCAAATGTGACGAGGTTATACCATGGTAGATCTCGACAAAGTCAACAAGTTCCAGATATGCCGAGTCCCAGCTTCTTTTGAGATGGGTCGGCACTTTCACCGGATAGTTCTCCCGCGAACGGCGTCGAATGTTTCGTGAGCTTATGTGAACATCAATTTTGGCAATTTTACATGCCGGCACCCACTAGATGACTTGATCATTGTCGGCATAAAGCTATCGACATCATTGAAGTTTATTGCTGATGAGAACGTATCAGAACTCGAATAGAAAAGGATCGAGATTTGCGCTCGGTGAAATTTCCTCATGTGCTGAGGGTGTGGTTGAGATAGAGTTGACCATTCTGAGCATCATCCAGAACGCGTGGAGAAGAAGGAACAGAATGCTTGCGAACCTGGAATTCAAGACACGAGGCGCAACGAGAAGTATATTGATGAATAGCTTAATTTTGTTGTGGAGTCTTCAACAGACCTGGCACCTTTTTTTTTCTTCTAAGTCGTAAATGTTAGATGAGTTGAAGTTGCATGAAATGAAATGCTACTCAAGTCTGAGCTTAGCGCTAGACCTCAACCACTTCCCATAATATCTGAACCCTTTACTGCAACCATGCATCTGGAAGAATACTCCAAAGCCAATTGATCACTCTCCACAATGCTGCCGGACATGTGTGGATAGCCTGTGTCAAATCTTGGGAGCAAACATTCGTTGAACCTGTTAACACTTCGAAGGTCTGGGATCAACGAGCAAATAAGCATCATGCTATGATGCTTACTACATTCATCGTTGCAGTGGAAGAAAGATAAGAAGCAAGGAGCAACATAGACATACTAGACATCATGAATCTGTTTCTCAAGCGCCTTCTACCTCCGGACGCCTCAGTCACGTGAAAACACGGGGTTACCTGGGCACCATCGGTGGTATCTTTGTCGAGTAGAACACAAGGGATACTTTATCTTACCTCGGTCTCTTTCATAGATATGAGACCTGTCATGATACCAGCCTTGAACGGAACTGTAAGACATAAGTTATTGTTCTTCAAAGAGCAAGATTTGAGGATATACGACGCAGATCAATAGTTGAGTCTTTGCTTCGATCTTGTATTCACATAACAATAGGGACGCTGTCTTGAGCCCCTGGTTGGGGCTGGAACGGTTTATTAACAGGAAAACAGCTTTGGATCAGCGGGTATATAGGTCCCGACTTTTTTCCCCGCAACCAAATATATTTTACACGATTCAGGGCACATCGTCATCGACCGAAACAGCGCTTCTTACACTACAAAAACGCAAACATGAACACCGACACTACTGTCAACATGTCCTCCCAAGAGACTTCCCCCGAGAAACTTCTCGACTCCCAGAGCCAGCAAGAACATGGCTTTGACCATGGCTTTCAAGTACCCATGGACGAGGACGACGAATGAGATCATATCTATCCATCTAATGACACCCTTCGTCACTATGAGTCAGGTTTCGGCTACATGATCTCAGACGCCCGTTTCCGAAAGACTGTAGCGCGTCGTCACAAGGTCGAGAACCGCAACGGAAGGTCACCTGGAGTCCAAGCTGAGCTCAAGCAGCGCAAGCAAGAAACAGATAGGCTTGGAAATGGCAAAAAAGATCGCCGTCGCAAGAATGCTAGAAATAGTTCCAAGGAGGCGAAAGAGGCAGAGGTTCAGGACAACTGTGAGACGGAGACCGGGGAGGATCGAGAATGGTGCATCAAGTGAAGTGAGGTGATAGGTGATTAAGTGGAGGAGGAGGAGGAGGTGATATCTCAGTATTGTGAGCTGAAGTGATTGTTTGAGATCTGATTTAATTTTGGTTTTGCTTCGTTCCTTGATGGAATGCATTGCATGCCTTTTCTTCAAACATCGTGATCGTGAGGTTTTGCGCAAGATTCCGCCCTATCTCAGCGTTTGAGTGGAATATCCTTTCATATATTTACTTCTGGAGTAACATAGTTTCATATCGTCTCATACACTATTTCATTCCAGTAGATTCCTTGTCCGCAGTCTCTTTCACGAGTTTCGAATCCTGCATACGGCCTTGCCGCCAAACAGGCAACACTTACGTTCCCGATGGACTACGAGAACTTTCTTATCTCAGCTTCACATTTACTTCGAACAAAGTAGCAGCAACCTCGTTCTCAAGATTTCCTCCATCGAATATTGCACGACTTCAAAGCGCCGACAGCGACCCCTATTTAAGCGAGATATCCATCGAGTACAAAGGACTAAGCATTACGGCAGTGAAAGCGCATGAACGCAGAGAAGCAGATGCACCTTATAGAATACACAATGTTCTATCAATGAGCTTACGATGTACCAGATAATCTTCATCCATATTCTAGAAGTCCTTCAAACCAAACAATGCTAATGTCAGTCTTGCTGCGATGGTACTAACGAAGCCTTAGCCAGCAACGAAATGGACTACCATTTACGAGACACATGCTTCTTCTCCATCGCGTCAGTTGGCGCTCGAGAAGCGCCTCGAACAGCCTTTCGAGCATAATGCGATTCACGAAGACTCTGGCAAACTCGAGCTTCATCGTCTTCCCTTTCAATCCTCGAACCGAACTCGCAGATTATGAATCAGATCGACACCCATCAACCTCGTCAAGATACAGAGTCGGGTTCATAACCACCCTCTAAACCAGAAACAAACAATACCCACACGCCAACTTCCCTGCTCGAATACGCACCTCCCAACTCCAGCATCTCCAACCATCCATCCCAGCCCCTCCAGGCACCGAATATCTAGCCTAATAGCACACACCACCACCTATCCCATCCATCAACATGCCATCCCTTCACCGCCGCCCACGCATCAACATCACATCAACGATCCCGCACACCTCATACCCCCTCCCAACTACCTACCTACAAGACCCCATGCACTCCTTACGCATAAACACACGACTCCACAAAAGAACCCACAGAGCCCGTATCGCGCGCGTGATGAAAAAGATGAATTTGATTGAAGACGTGGCAGAAAGGTTTTATAGGGATGGAGGGAAAGAGGGGAGGTCTAGGGAGTGGGAGAAGGGGTGGGGACATGATGTTGTACGAGTGTGGAGGGATGGGGTGATTAAGAAAGTGGGAAGGGAAGAGAGAAGGAGTGAGAGGGGTAAGAAGATGGGTTGGTGTATAGAGGGCGTCGAGTAGCGGAGGTATATTCGAGACTATGAAGTGGCTATTGAGATGTGAGAAGAATATGTAGGTCTTCGGGAAGAGTACGAGAAGTCGACATGGAGAGTGTTGAGCCAATACTTCAACATTAACAAACACTTGACCTGCGAGTCAAACCTCCATTATATTACTACACATCCCCTCTTCCCATTCTCCAGACTATATACCAACATCCCAAAAGCGTCTATGTACCAATCACCAAACACTTCCACCCCGAAACTCAAAGAAAACGCCATGTGTGCTGTGTTTCCAATCCCATCCCACCCAACTCATCTGTACTTTTCGATTTTCCAAGACAGTATGTACAATCTAGTTCGCCCTTGCCCTTGCTCGCCAATGACATTCTGTTCAAAGTCCATTGCCATATATACACCAAACCCCCAACCTTTGCTCGACCACTGCTTTTTCGGTCGCACCCGATGCCCGACTCCATCCAACTTAAACAATCTTATAAAGTAACTTCGCAGTGAAGAAACAGGTCATTCCAAAAAGTAGTAACCCAGCAGTCAAACACCAAAACCACGTCAAATCACCTTCATACTCCTGTCCGGGTACCCAAACGTTCATTCCCCATAATCCAGTGATAATGTTCATCGGTAGGACGATCGTTCCAAGGACGGTGAGCTTACCGAGGACGTCCGCGGTTTGTTCTTGTCGCTCGTTCATGCGGATGTTGATTTGAGCTAGGTAATTTGCGTGAGATCGGGCTAGGATTCTGTTCGTTGTTAGAAAGTGTCATATGGGTGAGGGGGGAAGGGAGATATACTTCTCATAGTGTGACAAGTTCCCAGTCATAGTTATGATATGATCCTGAATATCACCAAGGTAAAGCCCAATTTCACTCCTTGGCGCAACGTCCCAATGCTCGTTACACCGCTTTGCAAAGCCCTTGATAACATCTGCTTTGTTGCCTAGGAGTCGGTATAGACCCATGACTTTCTTTCTGCAATCTCCGACTCTTCGCAACATATCACCACCACTTTCGCCGGATGTGCCATCACCCGCTTCGGAACGTTTTTCGTTGTCTTTGTTGTTGGTTTTGTCGTCTGTTGGTGAAGAGTGGAGTTTGAGGATAGCGTCATCAATATCATCGACTTCGTCCTCGATACTTTGAATCAAAGGGGCAAAAACATCTGTGATGTCGTCGATGATAGCATACGAGATCCAGTCAGACGAAAGCAGTAAATAGTCTTGGAGTTGCCGGATTCGACGACGGACATTGGCAGGGTGCGGCGTCATCGAGAAATGGAAACTTATGACTCCTTCCCGGAAGACGACAACATACATGTTGACAGGTTCCAAGAAGTCCTCATTGTTCATATCTTGCTCGAAAGATCGATAGTTGACGAAGTAGTAGTTGCGGAACAACTCGACCTTCTCTCGAGCTTCCTGCATCATGATATCTTCAGCTGTCAAGGGATGGATGCCGAACGTCTTGGAAATAATCTTCATCTCAGCATCTGTAGGCGAGAGAACATCAAGCCACCATGTTGGACGATCACCATATCGCTTTGGCTTCTCTGGCTTCTTTGGACTTGCTGCTGGCGGAGGAGATTTCGTGCCGACAGGTGTGGCCCCGCCAGAGCTTTCTCTTGAGGGGTTCTTTCCATCTCCTCCAGCAACCGAGCCACCTCGTTTGGATTCAGGCCTCCCAGGATCCATGATTGAGCCCTGTCTGGTTGGTACCCTCGAGTCGCCATTTGCTCCTGGAAAGTGTCGCAGGTATGATGCCTCGTCTGCTCGCGAAGGCCCTTCCTCGTCCTCTGAGTCGGAACTGTCACTTAATTCTGGCGGATCGGGAATAAACAACTCTCGAAAGGATCCACCTGGCTGTACGAGCTCCGAGATGGTCGAGCTATGAATCGTGCTCTGGAATTCCTCGTTGAAATATGTGAATCGATAAGGAGCATCATCCTCGGCTCGATGCCAACCTTTGTGAATTGGGCGCAATCGGCCTCCAATCAATTGTGGCTCTGTAATCTTTTTCGTCCTGCGTTCCTCACTTCTCCCTTCTTTCTCAAACCTGCTCCATTCATCAAGCATTGCCAGGTCAGGCCATTTCTTACTCCTTCGTCGTGGACCATTATCTCGCCTGTACATGCCATCGCCTTCTTCTCGGTGCATATCCTCATCTGCCATTTCGGAGATGCCTTCCAATGGAAAACAAACATCCTCCTCGGCTTGCAGAGCTATGGTATGTCTTCTTCCCTCATATCCAGAATCTTTGCGAGGTGATCCAGGCACTGAATGATCCTCGATTGCGTTCTCGCTGATGTCATCTCGTCCGATATCTGGATTTGGATCGTAGTCATCCCGAACCATCATATCTCCAAAGCTCATGTCTCTTGTGGCGTTCAGCCTGGGACTGCCCGGCATTGACGGCGGATAATTGACATTGTACTGCTCGTTTTCTTGGGGGAAGGATGGGCTCTGTCTGTCAAAAATAGTCTTCCTCTTATTACTCCTGGATGAGGACTTGCTCGAGGGTCGGCGACGGTCGCGCTTTGGAAGGCTGGTCTGCGAGCCATTGAAACCACCATATCCAAGAGCTGCTGCTGAACTTTTCGATCGCCCAGAGGATGAAATGAGTGGCGCTCGCTCGTCGTCCGCACCCTCGTCCTCGTCATCATCTTTCTTCTCACTCTTCGGGCGCCCACCCTCTGATGTGAATGGATTCTGGTATTGTGGTCGGTAGGCTGAAGGACTTTCGTACATGGAACCTCCTCCAAATGCGCTTTGCCCCATCACAGATGATCTCCGAGGTCGCATGCTCTGCTGCTCCCTACATTCACTAGTTAGTAGCGTACAATTGAAATGTTGCCAATTGCCCACCTATGATCCAAGAGAGCTTCGCTTTCGATGCTAGTAGTGCTCAAATTCCTCCCTTGAAGCCTATAGAAACTATCCCGAGCAGCATTTGTTGTACTGCCAGCCCGGTATGATTGCGAGGTATCTGGCATTCCATTGCCGTCCTCGGTCGATACTGCGAAAGATTGTTTTCTTCGCTTCTTCTTGCCGCCTCGATGATTCCTCTTCTTCTTCGACAAACCTCCTGGAGCGCCGGTTTCTGGTCTGATTGTCGCATTCGATGTCGCCTGATCTGAACCACCTTGGATAGCAGTTGGCTCTGGTCGTTGAGGAGGCGCAGAATCGCTGGGGGCGGAGGGAGGAGGTGGCGCGGACATGTTGATTCGATCTTCTGTGGCTGTCTCGGTCCTGAGAAGACTTGCCGTACTAATGAGTACCGGCACGAAGTTTGCAGGTTTACTTGTGCATATGAGGCTTTTCTTCGAGGTCCTACTCTTCTCTGACTCGAGGAATGGAGGATTGCGATCGTTGATGATAGCGACAGCGATGCGCTAGAACTAGTAAAGGAGCCGGGTCTTTGATTTCTTGGTCATAGCCCAAGAACAAGCCGCTCGTTAATTGACTTCAATGACCAATTGACGATCCAAAAAAACAAAAAACAATGCGAATTCGGAGATGTCCAAATCGTGGTGTTGATGGAGGGGAATGCCGGACGAGCTTTTGCAGCCTCGCAAAGTTTAAGTCCCACGTCACTCTTGCAAGCTTCTCATTGGCTGCGTTTCGTTTGGTTGAGCTTAATCATTGTCGCGTGCGCTCTTTCCTGTTTCTGCTGCATTTCATCCCACTTTGCTGGACTTCTGCTATTGGACCTGTCTCCTCGTCCAATATTCCAATATGCCAATGGGGACGCTTATGGGTACTTCTTGGGACGGATTCGACAGTACACATCCGCTGTTGGTCTACTTCCCACTGACAACCCTGCACCGTCAACTGGGATGGAGATATCAAATTCAATCATTCCTTTAAGCTCTACTTTCCTCAAGCTCTACTTTGAACGTCGCTTGTTTTCGACTCCTAGGAAGCTCCCTTATTGTCTTTGCTGCAATCCAGAATGGTCAGCGTTGGACAAAAGGTCCCGCGAGCATGATAAGAGCATTGGCAAGATATCAAGCTCCTGGTAACCTTACACAACTTCGTCTGATAAGTAATATAATCATCCCTTAACACAACATGCTAACCGGCTGCAAGGTTATCGACACGGCTGTCTTTAGAGTCTGAACACCAGCATCTGGCCAGGAAGTCCCTGATCAAACCATACTGGCACGTGCAGAGCAACGTTCTATGCATTACCTGGATTATGCTTCAACACATCATCTTCAAACTTGATTCCGATCGTATGGTTTGGACCATGGGTCAAACCCATCATCAAGGACCGCCCTACGGCTTGTTGTATCGATACTCGGCCCAGGGCCGGCTTCTTCGTCACTCCCATGACAGAGGTCATGGAGGGAGCATAATTTCACCTTATTGTGCTTCCTTAAAACATACCATTGCTTCTGAAACGTAGCAACGACTAGGCCTACACGAGCCAGATTCCGACCTTCACATTCCCACCTGCGGCCAAGGCATCTCATATCAGGTGACTCTAAACAACTGGCATATCTATCAAAACATAATGATACCAGCCTACATACAATGGTGCACTGGACCATTGTCCCAACTCGCGATTTCTGCTGCCAAAATGGTTGAGGGTCGGGTCATGCACATCTGTCATGGCACGTGACCATACTCTGTTGTGCAGCTGGACAGTCTCCAATCGTTCTCCTTTGAGCTGTCTCTGACAGCACTCGGCTCGGGATGTTATCAACAGTGTGTCCCATGGCTTGTTGAAAGCTGGCATCCAATTGCGGAGATCGAGGAAGAATCTTCGGACGATGATCGACGTCTAGCCCGCACCTCAAAACCTGGGGACTTCAGGGGTTGCTACCGTTTCGGACATGATATTTGGTGTCAGATCCTGCACGAAGTCGATGCGCGCATGAGTTATGCAGTAGTAACTTCTCTGTCCTCATTGCTGTCCTTGCTGGTTGTGAATTTACCGTCGTGGTCATCTTTGCTATTGTTCATCAACCCGAACACATCAATTTCTGACGGCACACTGCGCATGTCCGTTTTCATTTCAGATCTTTGAAGCTTACGCAGAACAAGCTTCACCAAACTTCGCATGACCTAATATTTGTCCGGAGCGGAGTGCTTAATGCCAAGGAAACCTTAAGAGTCTCGTCTGAGATTCGGTTGCGAGCCTTCCTGCAAGCCATGAGGCGCAAAGCGGAGGAAGATCCTATCGACATGGTCGATGGCCAGAACTTCGACTATGATTGCCATTCTCCGACCGAGTTCAGATGCCGATGCTCGAGATGCCTGCAAAGCAAGACGCTATGCCAATTTCTATCGAGGCGTTTGACTTGTCACTTACCATCGCATAAATGATGGACGAGCACTCGCAGCGGGGTGGCGGACTAGTTCGATATTTTATCTCAGTCCTAAGTCATTTCTTTTCTATCTCACCACCACTGGGAAAGTCAAGACATCTATCCACTTCAAAGCTGACCTATGACTATACGACTCGGATTTCGATCGAGGAGTAGGACGAACAAACCATCATGAGCGACCTACAATATCTCGAAGATGTGGAACTCGAAAGGGAAACCACACGGAGGGCGCTCATCTGCAGCAGACCGTTTTGGCTTACGATGATGAGAATCGCACAATTGGTTAGCATTCTGTTTGCACAGCACTAATGTCCAGACACTAAAAATTCTCAAGCTTTTTGCCTTCACAGTCTTGGTCTTGACAGGATATGTCGTCTCTGTATTTGGTGGTGACTTTGTAAGTTCAATACCGGTGTGTTCTAATTGAAGAGACTAACGAGATCGAAAGTTCCATAGCTTTGGTATGACGAATTCTCGGTACACTAGACCTCCACTTACATCAACAAGGGATCAGCTTCTTGGCTTTCATATGGACCATAGTCTTCATGCTCTATGTAAATCCTCCCCGTGGGCATTACTCACAGTACGCTAATCAGCAACCAGATCTTTGTCACGCCCGAACGAGCACCAAAGCTTTACTTCTACCGTGTTCATATGTCAGTCAACCCAATCACAGTCCAACTACCTTTCCCTCACACTTTGTCTAGTGTCCTCGAAATCCTCACGACAGCTTTATGGATCGGGACTGTTGCCCTTCTTGCCTGGGAATGCCAGACCTGGGATGCAGCTGAAGATGTAGTCAGCGATAGCCTATCCGAAACTGAAGCTGAATTGGTGAACTCATTGCCAAACCAATGGTCTGGTATTACAGCTCTGAGGGTAGGATTGGCTTTCGCGACTCTCGAAACCGTCCTGTTCGCCACTACTATGTTTATAAGTACGATCTAAGCCCATTTCAGTTGTCCAAATTTCCAGATACTGACGTCTATGACAGTAAGACGGCTCTTGCAACAGACCACAGTTGACTGACATGTTACCCACACAACGACAAATGTACAATAACTGGGTCTGCGCAGCAAGCGCAGGACGTCAGTATACCACACCATGTTTATATCTAATTTCAACGGTTCTAATACTCCACCGTGCGGGAGACGAAGGGCGGCAGGCCGACACCGAAGTCATCATACGTATATAATTTCACGCCACCTTATACCCCACATGACACCAACAGCATAACAAACAGGCGCAACTTGGAAAGGAAAACAACAATTATTCTCCCTGGGGTTTCGGAGTCACAGTCAACTTTGGGATCTTCTAGGCGTTGGGGTCACAGGGTCTAGGCATCATCATTTCCCTTTCTCATCAAGAAATGCAAAACTACCATTCACCAAATCACATGCCCATTCAGTTCCAATCAAACCTAACAACAATCTTCCCCACAGCCCCCTTCACCTTCCCCAGCATAACCAAACACTCCTGCACCACTCCCACCCCCTCCCCTGTTCTAGTATCAACGTCAACAACCCTCCCAACAACAGCTTTCAGCTTCCCCTCTTCAACCCATTCCTTAATACTCTCTCCAACTTCATCCGAAAACACAGCATGTGTATGTTCATACCGCACATTGTACCTCCCTGCTCTCCATCTATTCACCGCTCTATGAAGATCCGCCAGCCAACATATCCAAAACGGAATAGATGGTACATCAGCTTTCAAACTGGTCGATGATTTTCCCAGAATACTTAGAAGTAAACCTCCCGGCTCTATCGTCTCGATATACTCCATCCCATTCCCTACAGTATCAAACAAGAAATCTACTTCTCCTTTCCCAATTTCAGCCACGACGTGCGAGGAGCCGATGGTGTAGTCGATTACTTGATCTACTGCCGTGTCAGGAAGTAGAGAGAAAATGAGTGGTATTTTTGCAGGAGAGACGGTGGTGATTACGCGTGCGGCGGAGAAGTGGGATTTTAGGAGTTGGATGAAGATTGAGGATACGCCTCCTAGACCGGCCGTTACTAGGACTGTTTTTCCTTTTAGACCGCCGCTGTGGGGATAGCCGCCTTTTCCTTTCCATGCTTCGGGGGGTTGGGTAGATGCTTGGCCATGAGATGAGGAGGAGGGAGAGGGTGAAGCGAGTAAACTATCAGCTTGCCATAATGCACAGATAGCAGTTGTCCCAACACATGGAAAACTAGCTGCTTCTTCGAATGAAAGCCGTTCTTTAGTGATTGGTGAAATGGGGATATGTTGGATGTAATGTCGAGTCGTTGGTGTGAGGTGGAGGAATTGAGATGCGGAGCCGTGGACGAAGATACAGAATCCGTAGACGGGATCACCGGGTTTGAATTTTGTGACGGCGGCTCCGATGCTGTGGATTGTGCCGGAGAAATCTGCCCCTGGGATTAAGGGGAGACTGGGGTGGTGTTAGCTTGATATCGAGAGGCTCTTGATATGTCACGTGTCGTCGAGGGAGGGTGAAGGGGTAAAGCAGGAAAGGAGGAAATGAGGATGGAATGGGAGACGTACGGGATGGTTTCGGCGATCCTGGTCCATCCGCTCATTCGTATGGTGTCGGAGCGATTTAGTGCTATTGCTTTGACTGAGACGATGATATCGTGAGGTCCTTCGATACTTGGTGTGGGGAGCTCGATGATTTTGAGGTTGGTTGGGGGACCGAAGTTTTCGATGCCGAGGGCTTTCATGTTGTGATTTTGAGTGGATTGGGTGTGGTGGGAGAAAGTTGGAGATGTTGTGGTGGAAGTTTCGGGCTTCAGGATTGAAGTATAGGGTAGAAGTATGGTCTTCGTGCCGGTAGCCTTCGATCTTTATGTTGGCGTCGGTTTGATGGAGATGGGAGACCAACGCAGTTGTTTTGTAGCTTTGATAGAAGGCAGCGGATTGTTCGTGCTGTATTTGAATATCAATGTAAAGTGATTGGTGAATACTAACCCGGACAGACGCCGAACGCCGAAAAGGGGTAGCGAAGGCCGTACGCGAATCTGGAGACTGTCATTCGGATGTCCACTATGAATTGGTCAACAACTTTCAGTATAATTCTCACATATAAATAACGATAACGGTTTGATATAAGATAGATCTAGTGACAACACTAGGAGGGATCGTTGTGATAGTGGGGTAATGTGTATAGGTTGGTATGACCAAGTTAGTTTCAGAAGCTGGACTTGAAAGGAACACAATGTTACCGAACATGATGAGTTTCCTTACAGGATCCTTGCTTAATAATTAGTCTCAGTTTTTCTACTATCCACTGTACATTATATACACGGCCCAAGAACGATGTAGATTTCCTCGTGAGTCCCACTCGCTGCCTAGACCAGCAATCTGGCGTCAAGGTTCAGACACCCTCTGCGTCCATGAATTGTTTCTCGAACCTCAACTTTACCTCCACATCCATAGAGTATACTTTTTTCGGGAGGTCCGCCACCATTCCTCGGACCTTGTTCACGACCTGCATCGGGCCAATGGCCCAGGAAGTTACGTCCAATTCTCTATTTACCTCCGCATTATAGATCAGCTGGCCCGTGTCGGAAAGACTTTTAATGATGTCCTCTTGCTTGATAAGAATCGTCAATGTCTCAAGTCCTGTGAGCGAATAGCCGCTGACTAGCCACTCCACACCCATTTGCCACATATGAAGAGGCATGTATTCAAAGTAACCTTCTTCATCGTATTCAATGCAAGTGTTGATCACCAGGTGTTTCAATCTCTCGGGATAGATCTGCTTCTTCCAGCTCCTCAATCGTGCCCCCAAAGTGTGATAGACTTCTGCTGATAGCTTTCGAAATCGGATCAGGCTTGGAATCTTTGTGGATCCCTGGGTATGGCTGTCCCCAAAAGCCATTAACATCTGTTGAGAAGTAAGCCCCTTCCTTCCTGTCGGCCCCACATTTGATGAAGAAGAGCTTGTAGACAGGGTGGGCTCGGCGCCGGCGCTGTAAAGCTTTATATTCATCGGTGTCGGTTTCATCTTTAATGTAGTAGTCATGAATAGTTCTGGTGTCCGGATATTCATTGCGAGACTCCTGGCATACGTGGAGAAGAGCTGGAACGCCTCCTACTCGGTGATAATGGATTCAAGTCCCTCATCTTCATCCGTATCTTCGTCAACTTCAATCGTGCGTTGCACTATGGTTGCTGGCGGCGGTGCGGCGAACGCCCACACCTTAAGGTGCAGCTCGAGTGGAAGTCTCTTGAAGTTGTGGAAGGTGTCATAAGTAGCCATGACCTGATTGCCAGCGTTGGAGGCGCGTTCGGTAGCTTGATCGATGACTTGATGTTGAGTGTCTGAAGTGCTTAATTGGGCAACGATCATGTCGGGATCAGTAGCAATGGATAGGTTGGCACCTATTGTTGGTTTGGATTGAGGTTCTTGACGAGCTGTCGTATTGGTTGTTGAAAGCTTCGAGTTTGAAGTGGTGACAGTCTGGGCATACAACGCAATAGCTAAATTGGGTATGGCTGCGGCCAACCATAGAAGGTATCCAGAAAAGCTTCTTGATTTTGCTTCGACCGTGGTTGTTTGTTTAGAAAAACGTAAGGGAAAAAAGTAGAATCAAGGTAGGAAGGTTGCGCACTTTAAGATATATCAAGTTCGGCTAGCGTTACCTACTCGCCCTCCACATCCACCTTTATATAGACTTGTAAATTATTACCTTAACACATACGCCAAGGCAACTTAATCCTCTTCGGCCTCATTATACTTGTCATACACATGGGCAATTGAGGTATGATGTACGAAAGACCTTTCAATACCGAAGAGCCAAGCAGCGTGGCGTGGAAAAGTGACTTGGGTGTCAGTTGCGTCGATGACTTCCAATGTACCATAGCACGTAGAACATCTTCTCGACAAGTTACCGTCAACTCCTACTCTTGAACATGACTTAGATCTGCCTGCGAATCTTTCCCAGAAGGATGGATCTCGTTAGGGAAGGACGGCCCGACGAAGCGTAAGAAACCCGAAGATAAGCCGAAGGAGGGGTAAGGCTGGTATTCTAACTACATATCATGTGTAGAGCTCAGAAATACTTCTCTGGTATATATAGGCATTCCCTGCCTCTTCAAACATGATGCCCCTTCGACTACTATATCTCATCAAACACAGTTTACTGTTTGAGACAGCATCGAGATGTCCGCAACCATAATGGAAGAGCCAATCTCGCTCCGAGCTCGAGTTTCTCAGCCAGAATCCAACCAGAACTCCAACAACATCCCAAACTCAGGAAACGAAGTGGAAGCCGAGACCACATCCCCTCCTCTCCCGCTCCTCAAACTCCTTAGCTCAGGCCTCTCCTTCCTAGTCGCCGGTATCAACGACGGTTCCCTCGGCGCCCTAATCCCCTACATCCTCTCCATATACCAGATCTCAACCTCCCTGATCTCCCTCATCTACTTTACCACCTTCCTCGGCTGGCTCATTTGCGCTATCACCAACACACATCTCACCAAGATCTTTCCCCTCGGTACTTTACTTGCCATGGGAGCTCTACTCCAAGTCTTACCTCACATTTTGAGAGCTTGGACACCGCCATTTGGAGTATTTGTGCTTACGTTCTTTATTTCTGGGTTGGGACAGGCGTTTCAGGATTCCCATGCTAATACGTTTGTGAGTACGGTCAAGGGGGCGCATAGGTGGTTGGGGTTTATTCATGCTAGTTATGGGTTGGGGCTGTTGGTTAGTCCGTTTGTTGCTACTGCTATTGCTGTTAAGACTCAAAATGAACCTGGGAGGTGGACGTTATTTTATCTCTTTCCTCTTGGACTTAGTGTGCTTAATCTTGTGTTGGTACTTGTGGCGTTTAGAGATTCGGTGCATTTGAAAAATGTTGATAACCAACAAGGAGAGGAGGAGGGAGGTAGAAGCAGAGCAGCAGGAAAGGAGATCAAGCAAATGCTCAAGATTCGTGATCTCTGGGTCTTCTGTTTATTCTTCTTCTTCTACCTTGGCGTCTGTACTACGTCTGGTGGATGGATCGTTGAGTTTCTCGTTCACGTACGACACGGAGAGCTTGCTGAGATGGGCTATGTTCCTTCTGGATCCTATGGTGGTATCTTCCTTGGGAGGCTCCTGCTTGCAGAGCCAACGCACAGGTATGGCGAGAAAAGAATGCTGTTGTTGTATGCTGGGATATGCTTTGTGTTGCAGTTGGTATTTTGGTTTGTACCGAATCTGGTATGGAGTATTGCGATGTTTAGCATCATGGGTTTCTTCCTTGGTCCATTCTTCGCTGCTGTAAGTTCTCAACCAAATCGAGCATTCATAGGTGAGCGTAATGCTGACGATACTGAAGGGAGTCTCTGTAGCCTCCAAGATCTTCCCCAAACATCTACAACCGGCGGCTTTGGGTAAGTAGCATTGGCACGCCTGATTGGTACGTGCTAACATTTGTAGGCATGATATTCGTCGTTGCGCAAGCGGGCGGGGCCATATTTCCCTCTTTGATTGGTGTAATAGCTTCGCATGCTGGCGTGAAGGTCTTGCCTCCTATTGTTGCCGGTCTGATAATTGTGATGAGCGTCACGTGGGCATTTGTCCCAAAGGCCGATGGACACGAGGAATAGTGAGAAGCATGGTGGGCTTGGTAGAACAAGAGTAGAGACTTGAATACCTGATGATTAGTGCACCGAAATTATCCCCATATGGACTGCGTTACTCCGTCCAATCTCCGAAACCCAACCCGCATATGTCCTCTTCCACCTCTATTTCCTCTGTAGAAGTACGGGATGAAGACAATATCAACTTCCCCTGATTTGATAGATCTCTCATTTTTAATATCAAACCCCGGGAAAGACCCACTCTCAGTTCTTAATGGTCTGATATCACTCCTCGCCCCAGGTGCAATGATTTTGATAAAATCCTCATGTAGAATCTCGTTGTGGCCAACTGTTTCCGATAGGTGAGCCGTGGAGGGGATTGCGGCGGATTTGAAATGGTCGTCCACCCATTGGTTGTCGACATCTTCAGCGCAATAGATTAGTGGACCTCGTGCGATAGTCAAAGTGTTTTGGTTCGTGGCTGGATGTTGACGCAACATCCTTGGTGCAAATGATGATCCGGAGAAAGAAAGAGTGATGGGTGTGTCGATGTACTTCGACGTATACTCCGGAGATAGTGTGAGGTATGACTTTTCTAATAGGGAAATATTTGATGCATGTGGCGTGATCTGACATTGTTAGCAAAGCCAAAGTGAATGTTCATGACCAACTCACATCAACCAATCTGCCATTAGGAAATGGTTTCACCCATCCTGGAATGCGCAGATTGATGGTAGTCTTGACGGAAGGTGGAGCCTTCAACCTGAAGAGAACGGTACTGCCCCATGGCCAACTCGTTTCTTGCTTCAAGGTGACCCTTTCCCCCGCAACATCTAATGTCAGTGTAGCAGTATCATATAAATGGACATTGATGGTCACATTATTTCTCTCAATCTTCGAAGACCACATGTATCCGCCAAGCATACCCAAGGTCCTCGTGAGATTCGGTGGACAGCATGCACAATCGAACCAAGTCTCCCGCTTTGACGGTCGTTGCGGACAGCTTGCAAGGTGATTTTCGTACAGGAACTGCTTTCCGTCCTGGCTCATGCCACCTAAAACCGTGTTGTAAAGACACAGCTCCATGATGTTGGCATACTTACCGTTTAGATCAAGTTGCAGCATGCGTTCAGCCAACATCATAACTCCGATGCTTGCGCATGTCTCCGCGTAGCAACCTCCTTCGTCCGTGCTTTGGGGAAGAAAGTAGTCGATGCCGAAGCCCTCCCACTGATCGACTGCTCCGATACCCCCAGTAAGATACATCTTCTTGTTGACCATGTTGTCCCACAATCGTTCGCACGCCGTCTTATACTCGTCGAACTGTCCTGGATTTTGCTCAATGTTATGAGACTGACGAACGAGGTCCGCAACAGCAGTCAAGAGATACATAGCTCGTACAGAATGGCCTTCGACTGTCTCTTGTTCTAAGATGGGTTTGTGAGCCTGCTCATACCAGTACGAATTTGCTGTAGGCCACGAGTCTGGTCGCTCAGCAGGACTCTCGCCCCTCTTCTCAGCCTCAACAAGGTAGAAATGTTTTCCTTGGACGCCATGAGGATTTCCTCGCTCTGTGATGAAGTATTTGGCGAGATCATAAGAATAACGACTGCTAGTTCGTGCATGTAGTCTTAATAGAGCAAGCTCAATTTCAGGATGGCCAGGATATCCATGAAGCTGTTCAGGTCCAGGGCCAAACTTATCGTCGAGGAGCTCCACGTATTTGAGCATAGGATCCAGAAATATGTTGGTCCTGTAGTGCTGCTGATGTGCCAGAGCGGCCTCAATCAGATGCCCAGCATTGTATCTATTCTCGCATTAGTGATGACTGTCATCATCAATGAACAAGGCTTACAGCTCATGTAGATCTCTGATATTCGTGAACCTCTGCCCTGGTTTCACAACTGTGAAGAACAAATTCAAATATCCGTCTTTGAACTGAGCACTCCTGATGATATCGACCAATTCCTTGACAGCGTGATCAATCACAACATCCTCGTCTTGATCTCCTTGCTCCGCCAGAAAATAGCATGCTCCTTCCAACCACTTTGCCACATCAGAATCCCAAAACAGTGCTTTATGGCAGTCCTCGTAAGCTGGATGCCATTTCAGACGAAAGGCATCATATCTTCCTGTTGACTTGAGGATGTTCAATTGGGCCTGTAGAGTGTTCTTGCGGACGATGGCTCGTCGCTTGCCCCAGAATGAAGTAGAATCAAATCTCGTGCAGGAAAATGTTTCTTGTGGGTAAGAAGAGTTCATGATGAGAATCTTGGAGGAGTTGTGGTATCACGAGTAAGAGGTATGCTCGATCTTCTTGTCAGTACAATGAATATATGACCCGCCTTATGATTTCGATAACAAGAAGCAAGAGGTGGGGTATAAACAGTGCAGGTGCCTCAAGGCGTAGATGTCTTCTCCTCTTCGTCCTCTTGCGGGTTCAAAGTCAGTGATAGCAATATAAATACAAGATATATATATCAAGATAAACGGCAAGCCGTGTGATGAAGGTCCCTTGGATGGCAGAGTCGAAGGAGAACGAGTGTGGTTAACACCACCGCGAATACGATTTGATACGAGTACGACAGTGGCCCGTGCGTTTCTCAACATCAACTTCTCTTGCTCCCCTATTTTGCTCCGAACTTGCTGTATGATACCATGAATCTGCTGCCAATGAATTGTACAAGTGTGCGAGTCACCTGTGGGAAGGTGTTCCTAGGGGCGCAGAACAGTCGTCTACTTCAAGACATTGGTTCCATCTCTCCACGCCATCAATATAACATCACCAGCATCCGACTAATCAGACGTCAGAAGAAGCCTTCTCAGCACTGGTGTACATAAAGTGCAGAATAGATATTGGATGTAGAACATCGATTCTGGCTGCCCAGAATAAAAGGAATTTCCCAATCTGGCTCAGGAAGAGCTGCGCTACTGTTTGGGTCTTTCATCAGCTGGCATTCTGAGTATATCGTTTATGTGCTGTCCAGGCTTGTGGAGTGTCGTCGCTGCCGGGACTCCTTTCACCGTCAAAGAGTCTTACAATGTGCAAATTGGCTCAGTCTAGACTTCATTGTGTCTCATCGATCGAGTATGGTATCAGCAACCCACAATTCCCAAGAACCCGATTCCGCTCAAAGGAAGTGTCTGTCTAGATCTCTTGCTTGCAGCTGAACCAAGACCAATATTCCTAAAAGGAGGGAGGACGGAGATTACCCGTTCCCGAGGTGGCCTGGGCCGTACCGTTGTCTCAGCCTCACGATTGCTAGTGACATCCTTCAGAAGTCTTCAGCTTTCGATACTCCGCTTCTTCTCTCAAATCAATCATCTGTTCCTCGTCCCATTCTCTCAGCACCATTTCACTCTTCTAATACATGACCTTGAATCTCTCTTCAATTGTTTCCATACCTATCAGCAATGGCCGAACGACAATACGACAAGACTTTTGTCTCTACGGAAGTCTTTCCCATCAAACCAGCCAGCAATACTCTTGAAAAGGATCACTCAACACCTATACACCCACTCAAGCGCATCGTCATCTGCTGTGATGGAACATGGCAGTCTGGTGTCTCACTAGACACCAAGAAGTCATGCCATTCCAATATTGTCCGAATTAGCCGTCAAATTGCCAAGTTTGGAACAGACTCGGATGGTAACATATGGCCGCAGCTTGTCTATTACGACGCTGGCGTAGGGACTGGAGACATATCTGACATCGAAGCCAATAGACAAGGTCATGATCCTTTCTCTGATGCTTCTATCATGCTGACGATTTCATAGGTGCTCTCGGAATAGGATTGATGGAAAATGTCCTCGAGGCTTATAACTTCCTCGTCAACAACTACAACACAGGGGACGAGCTCTTTTTCTTCGGCTTCTCAAGGGGAGCTTATACAGCTCGAGCTACAGCAGGGTTGGTGTGCGATATTGGGGTCATCCCATCATACTGTATGCCCGCGTTCCTTAGATTATACAACGATTGGATGAAGGCGAAGGACGACCCTGTTGCAAAAGCAACACCAGAGAATGTGGAGAAGGAGAAGAAGAGATGGAAGTCGTTCAAAGACTACAGACCATGGAAGGCATTCGTTGAGAAAAATAAGCCATATAACCATGGTACTCATGAGAAGGACGTCAAAGTGAATGTTATCGGCGTATTCGACACCGTGGGAAGTCTTGGTGTGCCGGATCTAGGGAAGCACAATCTCCTCTGGAAGGCGGATCCATCGAACTACAAATTCTACAACACTGAGCTTGATGACCGTAAGCAGCTCTCCTTGTTTGGCTGCAATGTTCCCTGCTGATGAAAAATACTCAGATGTGTTACATGCATACCAAGCTCTCGCCCTGGACGAAAAGCGAGAAGCATTCTCCCCTTGCGTTTGGACGACGAAGAGCTGGAAAGATGGCGAAGGCAACTTTATCCTCGAGAAAGACCGGCCAAAGACAAAACTCGTCCAGTGCTGGTTTCCAGGAGCACATATCAATATCGGTGGAGGGAATTCTGACATCTTCGAGAATGAAAAAACGGACCGCGAGCAATTGTCGGCAATATGCTGGGCATGGATGCTGGATCGTGTGCAGCCCCACCTTGCGTTCTCCGAAGCCGCCATCGACATTCAACTCGCCTACTTCAAGGAACTGGCCGAAAAGGGAGTCGAGGTGGACAAGACACAAGACGGACGCTTCACATCCGCCTACAAAACTGCCAAGAAATATTTCTGGGGCGACAAAAAGGAGATCCATCCTGTAAGCTGGGGACTCGGTACTATCAGTAACAGCTACTCCGGGATGTATGCTTGGTTTTCCCCAGAAAACCACCGCTCACCTGGCCAGTATCCTCGGCTTGAGGACCTACCTGGTGGGGCTTATGTCCATCCTCGATTCTGTGGCGAGGCTATTCACCCGAGCGTTTATTGGCGGCAATACAAGCAGCAATTGGCCAAGAAACGTTACGACTCACACTTCTTGGAAACCTGGACGCCAAAGGATGCTCAAAAGTCGTTTCGACATAAGGAAGATGATCCCTCCCTTCCTGCTTCCAGGAAAAAGAATGGTTACAAGTGGGTGCGAACATCCAAATCAGCTGATCCCATGCACGTGAACGAGATCATGGAGTTTGAAGTGGGCGAATTTCCTCCCCGGATCGTTGTCAATGACAAAGGAGAGACTGAGATCAAGACCAGAGGTATCGAGCAGAGACTTTTGGAGCAGGCCGATGATGAAACTAAGACTGCATGGAATCTGAGAAGGAACAAGTGGAGAGAACAATTGGAGTTGAGCGCTGATGCGGAAGCATGATCCTCGGCTTTCCGAAGCCGTGCGTGTGTGAAAATTTGGAAGTAGATTGATTGTACTGGGTGATCATCTAGAAATTTTCTTTGCTTGGAACTGGATAAACGAGTCTGGGAGCTGCATTTATTACGCGTTTGGAGTTTGCATATCTTTTTGTAGAGCTGTAGTCCTCCTTTTCCCTGATGAACATGACATAGCCAGATCCCAAAAGTCCCCAGCTATAGTAGGCTCGCAAACTGCAGAAATGACACATGAAAACTTAACTGACCAATTGTAGACGAACAACAACCTCACCACCCCTCCCCCCAAACCCCACCCAACAGCCCAGCCTAGCCAGCCTTGGCATAAACCTCCTCAATCTCTGTTTCATACAACATCTCAGTCTTAGTTCTGACCACCGTTCCCTTACTCGCCCTCACAAACGGCTTCTCCTCCATACCTACAATCACCAGATCCCTGCTAATCCTAGCATGTTCCGGTACCTCCCCATTCACCCTCTTGATATCCCCCCACACCTTTCGTAGCAAACGTTCCTTCTCCACCCCTTGTTTTGGCTCTAACAACATCCCACAACGAAGTCTTCCTTTGCCGAACACCAAACAGCCTTTGAGGATCGGGTGGGATTGTAAACGAGTCTCGATATGAAGAGGATTAACCTTCAAGGTATTGTTAAGGATAATAATATCATCAAGTCGTGACTCGAAACGCCATAGATTCTCGCAACCCGGGTCTTCGCAGCGTGCAAATAGGTCTTTGGAGCGCCATTCTTTGTGTTGGGGGAAGATGTCGAAGATAGGTGTTGTCCATGAATACGCAGGGTCTGGATGTGGTCTAACCACGAGTTCGTGGAGGTCGCTGCCAGGAACGGGGTCTAGGTGAGGGCCAAGAGAGGGGTGGAATTCGAGGTATGACCAATGCGTTCTTGAGGCGACGAGCATGGGGAACCATGCCATCTCTGTACTGCCGTAGAATTGCCAAAGGTTGACTTGAGGTAGATGTTCAATGATCCAGTCTCCGGTTGTTTGGGCCAGTGGTCCTATGTACTTCCATCAACACTGCCTTTCTTATACATGATCCTGTAGAGAGATGGGAAGAAGCGAGGAGTTACGTACCACCGAACCAAATAACATGTTCTAGCTTGTCAAAATGTTTCTTCAACTTCTGTCCATGCTCGGCGAACAAGGCGTCAACCACATGCGGTGCAGCCATAACGCTCTTCAATTCAATACTCCTCGCAATATTACAGGCCACCTGAGGCGTTGTCACTTGGTCTGGATCTCCAATAACGAAAGTGACGTTGTTGAACAATGCTTGCAGCACAATCAAGACCCCACTGAGATGAAACATTGGAGATCCGTTATAGACAGGGGATTTCAAGCTTCGAAGGTCCGCGTGGACGCGGTCGGGGATGGTTGGTACGAGGTGCTCGATATCGGCACGTTTTAGGTATGCGTGGTTGAGAGGGATCGGTTTGGGGTCTCCTGTTGAGCCTGAGGTGTGTAAGATGAGGACTGTTTCGTACTTGGCTTCTTCGTATGTCTTGGTATACATGTAGTGAGGGGTTTGGGTGGAGATCATTTCGTCGAGACTTGGGATGAGGTGGAGTTTGCATTCTTCGGAGCCCATCTTGTGCTGAAGGCTCTTGACGTGTGCTTCCAATGGAGTTCCGGCTCCGGAATAGAACATTGTTTCGCATTCTGTTGCTTGCATGAGATGAATTGTATTAGATATTGCGTTCCGCGGACTCGGAAGCAGAACGATATTCCCGACCTTCATCGCTGCTATCTTGAAGATCATGTACCGAAAATCGCTGATGCCAACGTAGGCGATAGTTGAATTTGGACCTGCGCCTAGGACATTGTCCAGCCATTGTGCTGTGTAATTGACGGCGTTTGCAAGTTGCGCCATATTGAGCTTCATAAACTCGTAAGGGGCTTCGCTAGTTGTGCTTGGCTTTGCGGTCAAGCCAACGACGAAATCCGGGGTTAGAGCCGCCGCATTGTCAACGACATGGGGAAGTAGACGCTGGCCGCAAACCATTTTTGTATGTAGCAATAAACTAATATGCGATCTAACAAAGAAGTTTGTCGTGACAGAGGTAGCCGGTGTACAGTGATGGGACTTTGAGCGTTACTCCAGGAAATTGAAGAAGTATAGTAATTAACAGAAATTCAGATATTCCCGAGTGTGAGGCACTGAGAGCGAAACGATATGTATGTTACGGGCAAAAGTCCGCCGTTGGATTTGACACCCGGGCGCATAATAGGAAGGCGTAATACAATCATGGTGGCTACAGTAAGCGGGTTACCGTCGGGAGCTGAGGTGGTCTTACATCAATTGATACCCGGTACTCAGTTCTGCCGGTACTTACCCCAGACTGGAAGGCTAGAGTAAGCAGCTCTTGCAAGGTTAAATAACAGAGGGCTCATACTCGAGACTAAAAGGCACATGGATTTGATGAAGGTTGGCCGTCGTTGGACAGTAGTCGGCACATGATTTGTTCGATTCCAGGCGATACCTAACTTCTGATCTCCCAAAGTCTAATCTTGCCCGCCTCATTCGCCACTGCCAGCATATCACTCTGTCTTCCAAAGGCGATAGCCGTAATCGTTCCAAGCGGGGTCTTATCGGTAGGCCAGTTCCTGTAAACAGTACAGCTTGGCAGATGAACTAATCGTAGAGCATCTTTCTTCCACTTGCTGCTAAATGCCAACAGTTGACCATCTGGACTGATCTCGAGGTAACTGGCCGGCTTGATGAACTGGTCAAAAGATCTCTTCGGGCTTGGTCTTTCCGGTATTTGGACTTCGTTCTGGTCGGAAACAAAAGTTCTCCTGTCGTAGACGTTGACGATCCCGCTCTGAGATCCTATGACAACCCATCGGTCTCCACCCAGAGCTGCTGGTCCATTTGGTCCTCCTAAAGTCAAAACAGTAGGTGCAAAGCCTTCATCAAACCATCGGGCCACATATGATCGGGTTTGGACACTCCACTCAGCGACTTCTCCGCTCTTGCTCACAACAGTCAACCCTTCTCCATCGCGCCACCACGCGAAATCGGCTATTCCATTGGCGCCTTCTATGCGCATTGCAGCAACCCATTGCGTGGTATTCGCATCCAGTATGTTGATGATACCACCGCCTTTCTTCGACGTTCCGACCAACGCCATATATCTTCCGCATGGACTGAGCTTGAATTTCTCCATACTTCTTTGTTCATCTTTCTGTCCATATACCCGAGTGACCTTTTGAATCGTGCCAGAAGGCAAGTCCCAGGTATGGAAATAACGCCTCCTGCCTGAAAATATGATCTTGTCTCCCGTAGGATACAGAAATGCGGAAGTGTGGAGAGGTGTGTGCTTGATGTGTACTGATGTGAGGAGTGGATGAGGTGTGGGATGTGCATCAGGCGCAATGTGATGGAGATGAAGGGTCGATGCCGGGCCGGAAGAGAGGAGTACGGGATATTCAGGGTGGAAAGACAATGAAGTAATAGACGAAGGTTGAACCATGGGTATCGCTCTTGTCTGTTGAATGTCTAGGACTTCTGGACGGAGTTTGGCTTTCTTCGCTCCACTTTGCACAGTCTTGGTCAATGAACCAGCGTTCTGCAGTATTCGTGCCAGAGGGAGGGCTGATAAATCCCTGTCATCAATATCCATATCGTTTGAAGAATTTGAAGATGCGGATCCTGCAGATGATCGCCGGCGTCGCTTTGCTGGTCTCGAGGAAGGTTGTGCCCAATCTGGGAGGGGGTTCAACCGCTCATATTGCCTTCTCAATCGTCTCGCGTACTCCTTTCCGCTCACGACATCTTCGTTTTCGTTAACTCGAAGCTTTCGAAGTCGGGTAGTTCCAGCAAGGGAAATCTGAAGACGATCGTCATCGCTATCCTCCCAAGCCGCACCATCTCTGTCTTTCTCCGAGGACTGAGGTATCAAATCTGTCGTGTCTAGTCCAGGTCCAGAATCAAGAAAAAAGAGCTGCATATAATTAGCATCACTGGAAAACTAACATTCCGCAAAATTTTTGTTATTCTTACATCGGCGTCGTCCACATCCTCAAGTCCTGCTTCCCCCTCGGAATCTTGGTCCACAGCCTCGTCTTCTTCACCTGATCCTTCAAAGTTCATGTCTGCATCCTGACCCAATTGGGCCTTGAAGTTGAAACCGTCGCCCAGCACAAGTCGGTCCAGCTCCTCCTCTTCTGCATCTTTGTCCAGGACTTCGAGGCTCTCAACGTCACTCTCGGGTTCATTGTCGCTGACATCCTTTTCCATGGAAACTTCTGCAACAGTTCCAACTTCAGCTTTCCGGCTGGCAGACAGCTTTTTCGATCGTTGGCGAGGCATTTTCACAATACGTCGTTGCTGGAGAAAGCTGTTCTCAGAGCAGCTTTTCTTGAAGTTCTGCGAGATCTTTTTTGCAGGGGTCATCTTAGCGTGGTCTTTGTCAGCCTTGTTGCCGAGGCTGAATATCCCCCAAGATTGTACCAAGTCTCATCAATACCAGCCCTTAACATAGATTTTTGATTTATCAATAATGTATCCTTTCTTGCCTGGAATATTCTCAACTTGCGCCATAAGCCAATCTCAATGTTCAATCTCTTCATATCGCACAGTGTCTAGGACTCATCCACACGGTCGCATCATTTAGTCTTGAACTCAGTTCGCGTCCTTCATCGAGCGATATACGGAATAGTCGCGATCCATTGAGGAGCAATTGATCTCAATAGCGGTCCTATATCTTGCCTGCAGGCCAATCCTACAAATTTGGGCCAAACCCGGTCGGCACCAAGTTGCGTTGTTCGTTATAGTGCTGCTGCAACGCTGCATTTCACGGAAAGCTCGGAGCAATTGCCGTGGCGATCTTCTGTTGTCTTCTGTTATATGCTCCATCCCAATTTGGAAAACGCAAAAGTATGTGGTCATCATCAGCTACAACTCGGAAGTTTAGGCAAAGTTGTCAGTCCGTTGTTGAGAAGGCACAGTGGCAGTCGTGAGTAACTTGCTGTTGGGTCATACGATTCATCACAGCCGATACGAGATGCGGTCTCTGCTGTTCTACTGATAGGCTAGAGAATCATGACTGAGTCTAAATAATCGACACGGAGTCTCAAGACTTACGAAATAGAGGAATAGTGGGCCGTCCTTGATGAGTACGGCCCTCATCCATGAAGTCCTGTTACCTCGTTTATGGCACTTGATACTATGAATAGGATAAATCGGTCATGAGTATTGCACATCGTGAGTAAGCTGCATGGGTATCTTTGATTGTTGTTATCCTTTCGTACGTCGTGTGTGCGGTTGACAGGTTTAACATCAATGTCAGCAGGTTGCAGAAGTGGCTAAGTCAGCCGCTTTATTGTCCCAATCGATCGAGCCGATGGATTTCGATGTGCTTCAGCGGATAACCGATGACCACCGATCTGACTTTGCAAAGCCTACTTCGTGTCCTCCATCGCGGCGGACTGAGCTGCGATGTACAGAAATGCGAGTTGTAGCTTGGGATTGGGACAGAATAATTTTAAAGATCCGATAAGAACTACGAAAAGTTGAACAAAGAACTACTTTGGGACTAGTTCCGGGCGGTGTACCGTATGGTTGCACGAATCGCAGCAGAGCAATCGGAACATTAGACCTTATTAGGCGGTAATGGTTGCGTGCGGGGCGAGACAGTCATAATCCAATGCACGATGGATGGAGGTAAGGCACCTCGGCCCCGAATTCTACATTGTAAGGCGTGCCGGAGGTGGAATTCTGATGATCAGGCCGTCAATTCCCCTGCATGCCTGGGTGCGACCATCCCAGCCTGAAAGTATACAAGTGCCCTATGTCCCCTCTCAATTATGTTTTTCTATCTATCAGCACGCATCACTGGATTACTCATAAGTTCAATATTCTTTCATAATGGCTGCATTTGCACCTCCCCCTCCCCCGAAGACAGGTCTTGGGTACTATCGGAACCTCTCTCCAACAGCATCCGTCAGGGTCAGTCCATTATGCTTAGGAGCCATGAACTTTGGCGACGCATGGTGTGTTTTCTATTTTAGAGAGTGAAGCATTGTCTAACATCCATCTAGGGCTCATATGGGGAAATGCGAAGCCGCCGAGCCTATGCTCGACTGCTTCTACGAAAGTGGAGGAAACTTCATTGACACGTCTGTGTCCTTCCGAAATATATGAATTGAACGATCCTGATCTTGTACAGCGCGAACAACTACCAAGATGGACAGTCTGAACGTGTCCTTGGCGAATGGATGGAGAAGCGAGGGCTACGCGAGCAAATGGTCATCGCGACCAAATACACCACGCCGTATAGAACGGGTCTCGGGGACAAGGAAATCATCGTCAACACCGGTGGAAACGGCACCAAAAGCTTGAAAAGTTCTGTCGAGTGGAGCCTGAAGAATCTTCGAACAGATTACATCGACTTGGTAAGTTCGGCTCAATGAGTCCGAGCAACTTCCAAGCATCCGGCGAGGTTTCCGCTACTGATGAGTGCACAGCTGTACGTACACTGGTGGGACCACACGATTTCCATCGCGGAACTCATGCAGTCCTTGAATGACCTCGTCTCTGTAGGGAAAGTACACTATCTCGGCATCTCTGACTCCCCTGCCTGGGTCGTCTCAAAAGCAAATCAGTACGCACGTGATCATGGGTTGAGACAATTTTGCGTCTACCAAGGAAACTGGTCGGCCGCTACTCGAGATTTTGAGAGAGACATTATCCCAATGACAGTCTCGTGAGTTCTATCAGACACCACGTTCAAGACACATCACCTAATATTTCTTTCAGTGAAGGAATGGCACTTGCTCCTTGGGGTGCTCTTGGCTCCGGCCATTTCAAGACCGACGCCCAACGTGAAGCAACCAAGAAAGACGGCCGCAACTTCATGCCTGCATCCGAGCACATCCTCTCCGTATCCAAAGCCCTCGAAGCCATGTCCAACAAGAAAAATGTGCCTATCACCAGCATTGCTCTCGCTTACGTGATGGCCAAAACTCCATACGTCTTTCCCATCGTTGGAGGCCGAAAGGTGGAGCAGTTGAAATCTAATATTGAGGCATTGAGTTTGGATTTGAGCAAAGAGGATATTGAGGAGATTGAGAAGGCGAGTCCGTTGGACTTGGGGTTCCCGCATAATATGATTTCGTTGGTTCCGAATAATTTTATGAACGCGATTAGTGGGGCTATTGATTTTGTTGAGCCTCCTAAGGTATGGTTCCCTTCCTATCGTTTGGGGTTTGGTGCTGACTGAAGGATTGTAGGCTATCGCCCCACACAAGTTCTGAAAATAGAATTGTACTTCTTGCCTAGAGACTGGTCAAATGTGCATGAAGAATTCATGTACATATCAAAAGCTCCCTTGCTTTCCAAATTTCCGTCTTATGTCGAAAAATGTTCACGTGCCAAGTTTAGAGCACTTGCGGTTTTGTTCCCGGGCTTAAGCTTTCCTTCTTGTATCTGCAGCAAGTGTTTGTTTTGATTTCAACACAATGAATCACGCAAATATCACCAAGCGGAGATCATATTACACAAGGACACGTTATGGAGGCTTCATTGAGCGTCTCCAGGAAATCACCGATTCTCCCAAATCTCGCTTGCTACCACATCTTCTCAAGAGTAGCATCAATCCCGGACAGATCCTCCACACTCATTGCCCCACCCCGGCCTAACCAGCCTCCAATTCCCTTCAAAGCCATTCAAAAGATGTGTGCCAACAACTCCTTGACCGGTCCACCATCCTTCGCCATCCTCTTTGGGAAGATCTTGTCCTTCGAAATAGTGTACTTAGCGAGTGCCTTCTGGCTTCCGAAGCGTCGAGGCGGACAGTTGTCTGCTCGAACCGCGTTGATGAGGTCGTAGATATTGACCCAGACTTTCTTCAGTGCCTGCAAACCCAATGCATCAGCCCAAGTTCACCGATGAAGAGGAGAGAGAGAGATGGGCTAAATGTCATACTTACCAACTTGCATTGTCGAATACTAGGCAAATGTTCCTGGACGCCCACATCCCGACACAATCTCTGCCAATTATCCAACTTGCTCACATCTCCAAAGTACCGCTCGAACTCTCTGACGATGTTTCTTCGATTCAGTCGTGGATGTTGGACTGGTTGAGCAGGTGGCATCTTTTCGACGATCCCTTTCACGGCGACCTTTCCTTTCTTGATTTTCGCTCCTCCCACGTTTTCGGACTTCTTGGTGCTGGAATATTGGGCTTGAGCCAAGGAGGGGCTGAAGTTGGAGGTGGTAGAGCTGATTATCAGGCGAGAAAGGTCGTTTGTGAGGGTTTCTGGGCTTGGGATGTTTGGAGGGATGGGAGTGATCCTAACTCCTTGGTTCTTCTTCTTATTTGCCATCTTTGAAGGTATGTGGCTCTTTAAAAAAGAAAATTGAGAGGGAAGCGACTCCCGACGCCGAGACTGTTCGTCGTGAAAGAGAAGAAAGAAGGCTGTCAGTTAGGGATGCACGAAACTCCCAAATGTAAAGAGGCAATTGGATTGGCAAACAGGATTCATGCATTGAAACATGGAACTGCATCTTTCCATACATGATGGAGCAAACGTGTACATTAGCTCTTTCTCTCCTTTCATGCATGCAAACGAGCTCAAGCTAGTGGAATGCAGGTACCCTTCCATGCCTGATGAAGTGTACGCCATGATCATTCAAGATCTTGCACTTCAATTTTCCTTTCAACTAAACGTCATTCTTTCATCACTGAAGCTGAAGAAGACTTGCAGCTTCCCAGGTGTTTGTGTTCAAGGGGCAATGAATGTGTCACGTGCCTGAATAGTTCGTCCTGAAGTCCAGATCGAGAGCACAACAACATATATGAGAGCAGCAACCAACTCTTTAGTTATTATATTTTATCAATCTATAAGAGCTTAGGCTTTTATTTTCGTTGTGTCGATGTACAGTGGTTGAGCCCCTCCTTTCCAACCCCTCATTGCTAGCGCCTCGCTTAGAAAAGGAGACAAAGTCAACATTAACTCACCCTCGAAACCCCTTCAACAGAACTGTAGTACATTCCTCACAGTGGCGTTGAATCGAGACAAAATATTTATCCTTCGGAGCTCAAGCAACGTCTGTGGCCGAAGGAGCTCAATGAGAAAGATCGCAGGGTCATGTTTTGGTGTAGAGGACTTTTGCATTTTCATGACTGCAACGGTCCTGGAGGCCACCACGACTATTTATCTACTCCGAGCACAACAAAGAGTAACCTCTCTGCCGTGTGTCTTCGAAGAAATGAAAAGGGTGTCTTTGTCCACAAAAGAAGAAGGTCATCATACACAATCCGCCGCCACCATACATGTCGAAAAGCCAAACCGTTGAACTGCCACACCCAAACTTGTCAAGCAGTTCTTTGATCAATCATCCTTCCCTCCTATCGTAGCAAGTCAAGGCTTCTGGCACCTTGTCGTCGATGTACAGGCGTAGCCGTGGACGTCGAGCCAATCTGGTCAAAGTGCTCCACAAACTGGCTCACTCTTGTTGGAGCAGAAGACGCGACAGACCCCGGTCCATTGTCAAATCTTTCCGCATCAAACCACCTGATGACATCTTCATCTGTCGGTTCATCCTTTCCAGCATGTGCATACACCTCCCTGACCCAAACAATGTCCTGCAAAACCTTCATGTCCAATTCTCCCTCATCGCATCTGAACCCATATACTCGCCCTTGAAGCTCTTCTGAATTGACCGTCTCGTTGCTGGAGCTTGCTGGTGTATGATGTAACTCGGAGGTGAACTTAGATTGGTATCGTCTCTTGAGTGCGTCCCGTGCTCGTTTGTGGAGGAATGGATGAGTAACAGGCGCACAAGGGTCGAATGATCGGAGTTTTCGAAGTTGGGAGCGAGTTGGTGTGGGGGAGTCACCATTGAGTGTAGGCGCAGGGGTTGGAACGGGTCGTCGTCTGATTTCGGCTGGAACTGTAGCGGGACGTCTGTTAGCAATTTTATCGTTCTCTAATTGAAAGTCTCTATTCCTGCAATCCTCGCTGTTGTGTCAACGTCGTCTGAGATGATGATTCTCGCTCAGAGGAAGGCACCACCTGTGAACGGGATCCTTGCCATCAGTACGAGATTGTGTGGGAAACCCAGATTCATTATCACGGCAAGGCCGCCCAATATGACAACCACCGCCGTGAATACAAAATCGTCCGTAATCTTTATGTCCGCTGCCATAAGCAAATTCTCTGTTTTATCGAAGTGCGTTCGTCCAATGGCAGCTTGTGCAATCTTGATCCATACCCTCGTCAGGACATTGTGCAATCCAGAACAGCGTTCTCGATCTCAAAACGTCTGTAACAAACTCGAGCGTTATGAAAATGAAACTTACCAGAAGACACGGGCTCATCCTTGCCCCTAAAAAGATCCATCTGCGACAATCCCAATGGCTTGAAGCTGGGAATTGGTGGCAACTTGAAATTCTTGCTCGAGAGCGAATGCTGGATCTTGGAAAAGACATTCATGGTCTCCGCAAGTTGCTCGGACCGCTCAAGCTTGTCGTTGCGTGGAAGTGGGACTGATGAAGAACGCGCATCGAACGTTGGGAGCATTGAGGAAGGTCGGTCATTACGGCGACCACGTCCATGACGCGTGCGCCAGGACTGTTTGAGGTTCTCAAAGACCATCGTGGGCGCAAACAACAGGGTCGACAAAGATGTGGTTGTGGCGATGGAGACCGAGGTGGTGCGACAAATATCTCGAAGCGGCCCATGGTGGGTCGCCCACGCTCTAGATACGATTCACTCTCTCACTTTTGAAGAGTTTTCTTGGTTAAGAGTGAAGTTGAGCATCTGCATGGTTTCAATGTCCTATTACAAGGTAATTAAGTAGCAATAAAATAACATATGAGTTTACCTCAGACATTCTTCTCATTCTGTTTTACTGTCCCCCTTTCCTGCTCGCTTAGATCTGCAATGTCAAAGTCTGAACTGAAATGTGCTCTTTGGAAAGGAATAACGCTTGGAAGAGGATCACACATTAATTAAAACTACATATTATATTCGAGGACTTGTGTCTATCCAGATATGACTCTAACTCCCTTTCACTTATCCTCCAACTCATGGACTTATTGAGCAATTCCTATGCAGCAAGCCCTTTGCAGGATCAACAAGCACATCATGCAAATCAGGCAAATACATGTTAGCTCTGCAAGCTACCAAAAAGGGATTTACACAATGTCTAGCTTCAGATCAAGGACATTGGATCTTACAATCGTCCTGCCCATCCTGGACATCCAGTACGGAATCAAAATCTCCTAGTACGAATCTTTGATGAAATTTTCAAGTCAACTCGAGATCACTTTTTTTAGATTCTAAGAGAGAACCACTTATCTTTGCGCCTCAAGCAGCTCGCATTCCCACGTCATATTAAATACCTAGGCTGGCCTCGTCTCCCACCACACACACAAAACCTCGCGAGGCTTCCAGATCGAAGTCAACAACCTCCTTTCCACAACCACCATTTCACAACACAATACATCAGAACTACGACACCACATTGCGGTACCTGAGCTAGGCGCATTATACAAAATGATGCCTGACAATCTGTCAAGCTCGTACGATCGCTACAAGAAAGACACGAACACGGTCGTCTCGTGGCTGGGTGCCACCGCGATCGCGTGCGGATACACAGCACCTGTCACGGTATTATCAGAGGATACAAATGACGATGCAGTCCAGGCAGGCGCAATGAAATCGCTCGAGCGTGTAACCACTTCCACGCGTTTGAAGGGAGCAGCGCGCAAGGATGCAAAAAAGGCTGCATCACAGCCCACCAAGGTCGCAGCTCAAGCCATCTATCAAAACCTCCAAAGGTCGCACCGTTCTGCCCACCATACAGCTCGTGAAGCAGGCAAAAGCTGTTGCCAAATCACCAAAGAACATCAAGGTCCCTCTCATTATTCAACACCTTCTTCGAGAAGCCATCAACGCTCGCAAGCGATGCACCGGATGGTTCAAGGACATTCAGACTAAGCAAGAACATCATGTCGATAAGGAAGCTGCACATAGCAACGAAAATCATGAATACTTCATCAAAGTGCTGCAGATGACTTGGGATATCTTGAAACCAAATTTCGAGGTTCTCAAGACCAGAACGTCCAAAGGGTCGGTCGGCCACCAAGCATCTGTTGCTGATAAAGATGAAGATGTCAAAAATCAATTCAAAAAGTTGGATGTTCAGGAGATTGATGAGGCTGCATATGATGCACTCCCATCCATTATTGCCAAGTCAAAGTCAAAAACAACCCAACTCGATATCGATATTGACCCTGAAGCCGACCTCCCATTCTTCGTGTTCTGCTTCTTTGAGGATTTACACAACATGAGGAAGTTCCTTGCCAACACGTGGGTTCAGGTTGGTGAAGAGAAGCTGGACTATAGGATTGCAGCACTGGTAACCAATATTGCCATGGAATTGGTGCGCAAGGCCGAAGATGAGCTTGTCGAGCGTTTTCCAAGCCTCGATGGAGGTTCTTACCTGACTATCACTTCCAAGATATACCCAGTTCGATTTTTCAGGCCGCCTACAACCCCTTCAGCGAGAGACCTCCCCAAAGAACAAAAAATAGAGGACCTTGAGAAACAGTTCAGAAATCTGATGACCTGCGAAGAGGACAGAGAAGACGATGCACATATTAAAGGGCCGATCGCTGACCTCCTATCTTCCGCTACAAATGACGGCACCGAGTTAAAAATGATGGCTCCGGATGACTTTGTCTTCATGTCTGTCTATCATTCACTCGAAAAATGCCATAGTCTGATGGCATATGGTCTAACAAGCATTCCTATGGTTACGCCCATTAGCTTCCACTATGTCAGGGAGCCAGAGCTGACACCATCGAACAATTATTTCCACCTCGATGATGAGTTGCTGTCGCTGATCATGTTGGATATTGAACTTCTGGGCATCGCGAGTATTCCAGATGAACAGATCGAAAAGGCACGCCGTGTCGGATATCTTCATGAACTATCTAATACGCACTTCATGGCGAAGCCAGTATATGATGAGATCAATGATGCATTGGAGTCGGCGCGGGAGCCAGGAAATCTGACTGTGGCTCAAATCTTTGCGGCTCGTGTGCTGTTGGATGCTCTGTATGCTATGGGAAATGAGAAGGCACAGGCTCTACACGACGCTCTTGTTAAGCATGGAGTGGCTGCGCATGCTCGCCTTGGAATTACATGGTCTATGGATCCTAAGCTCAAAGACAGCTCAGGATGTGAGCAGTCACCTGAGGAAATGTGCAAGCAATGGGGTGGATCGGACTGTATGGGTGCTGCTCTCTGTCTATCGAAACAAGTCGAAACAATCATAATGCAGCCTCGAAATGTCGCTTTCAAGCATATCATCATGGGCGATGCTTTGACAGAAGACTTTGATCATTGGCCAGAGGCAACTACGGCTTTCATGAAAAAGATGGATGTCAATCTGAAGAAATTTGTTCCCCGACCAGATCCTCGATTCCTCTACCAAAGTCAGCCTGTCTACTGTGGAATGGAGGCATTGAGAACTACAGTTGAGCTTCACGATATTGGTATCAAGGTTTCCAATGAGTTCTTCTCGTTTATTGCCATGGCTCATCTTTACAACGCTCTTCAGCAAATGGGACAATTGCAGGGTCGTTGGGAATTGATGGACAAAGCTATTGACGCCAATTTGAGCCTCTTATTCTGTGGATCCCGACCAGAGACTATTGACAAATGCGCGGGTCGATACTTCTTATGTGCTGGAATGCCAACAAAGTTTTTGGCCAAGTCAATCCGAGATGAGGAAAAACCCGATTTCAACCGCATCACCAAAAATCCCAAGTCCATACTTCAGTCATCGGAGATTTCGACAGCTCTTCAGCGATACTTTGTTGGTGATGACTCTGGCGAGAAGCTACTCTTCAAGACATTGAAAGAGCAGAAGCAAACTCGCTCTCCTAGAAGACCCAATCCAACACGCTGCCAGTTGCTTTCTTAAGTGACTGACGTTTTGCGAGATGCTGTCGAAGTTTTAGATGTTGATATGGTCAGACTTGTGAGAGAGTGTAATGCTCTTTTCGGGCAGATGCGGGCCAATTCCCAAACGAATATGCCGGACTTGTTGAGGCAACATCGGCAGCTTGCTGAAGACGATCCGGGGATATTGAAATACTGGAACCAGATCATCGTGCTGGAAATCCTCTTTGAGTTGGGACAGATAAACCATCGTCGCAAGAAGGCCTCGAGCAAGTCAATCATCAAGTCAACTCTCATGGGTGAGCAAGACATTGGTTTTGAATTGGCAGCAAAAGTGATTCAAGCCTTTTTGAAGAACGGAAATAAACCCGAAGAAGTCAGGCCTTTCGACGTTGTGGCTGAAACTAGGAGAGACATGAATGAGAGTGTTTTGAAACCATTTTCATCGCGAGACATGAAGAAATGGAGACGTGTAATGGAACTCCGTTAAGAAGCTCGGAGTATGGATCTCTCCATGGCATTGCTTGCTGATAAGTCCAACAAGAAGCTGGCATGGAAGGTGAATGCATGTAACTAGCACAAAGCGTAAGAAAGGTGGTTGTATTACAGCATGCGAGGGGTGAGCACAGGCAGTAACAGCCTTTCTCAACAACCCAATTCATAGAGCAAGAATCAAGAAAAATATATCGAACCTCGTTCCTCACTGAAGTGACTTGAGACTCGACAATGAAACACATCGAACTATATAATATCGTTACTTGATGGAGTTTTCATTTGAACAACCACATCATGAGTGACTTCAAGCAATGCAGGTTAGTATAGCTGCTATGGTCAGAAGCTTTTGGATCGATATTTCCAAGCAAATGAACTGAAGGATAGAATCATGTTACTTCTGAGTCCATCAACATCATACTGATGATATCCAAATACTCAGCGGATTCAACTCGCACACCTCAGCCCCGCCAAAGCTCTCAACTCTCTCCTTCCTGCCTGAAGAGATCATACTTCTCAGCGCCATAAGAAGAAACGATCTTACCAAGCAACGCTTGATAGGACCCAACTATCTCGAGGGCCTTATCGCCCTGACGTATTGTCGATCAAGAAAGGGGAAGGCGGTGAGATGCTTTTTCTCCAACACAATTCTTGCTTTGCCGAATATCATTTCCTTGGAATGAGATGAGTGAGGAACGTCGATAGAGTCTTTTGCTGTCTTGCAGCCTGTGGGTGCCCCAGCTTTAAGAAATTTTGATTGTCGCTTCCAAGCTCGCGCTTCAGCTTTCGCTTTGGAACCTGCTCCTGCGCTATAGAATTCGTCATAACATGGACACTTCGCAATATCGCTATCAAAGAACTTTGGATCAAGGACGAGGAACGGGTTAAAGGTCCCTGGATCAACCATTCTGGCATCTGGGGTCTATACCTGGCGTACCTATACGAAATGGTATGCCAGAGTCCTTTCTCATGGTTCAAGAGTATGTCCTTGCTGTTGTGGATATGAGTCACAGACTGCTTGATGAAGATGCCATCTTTGAAAGCCTCGTGGTCTGAGTGGCGTATGGGTGGGTGGTCGTAAGTCACTTCATTCTGGCAGGTGCAATGCTCGTGCCCGCCTAGAACAGATGATGGTGAAACAATAACATGTTCGTTGCGTTTTCGTTCTAATTAGTGGTGGCTCGAGGTTGAGGGCTTGCTCGGGTGTGAATATGCAGCGTTGTCTGGCATAACCTTTGTAGGCAAGGTGTTCGCTACTTGGGTTGAAACATGTGCTGAAGTCGAAGCTGCTGCTTGTGCGTCCTTCTCATTGTCATCCATGGCTCCTAGCAATAAAGACCACCACCACTTACCCTATTTTCATGCTTTGCGCCTTGGACAACATGTTGTCCTGCTCCGGAAGCTCAGGTGTGGTCATTTGTCGTGTAGGGTGAAGATTGACTCGAGAAGGCGAAGGAGTGTACATGTTTAATCTCATCTCCGATACGGTTCAGCTTTTCAGTGAAGCCGGCGGGGTTTGTATCTGAGGTAATGCGTGAAGATTTCTTCATAGACGAGTGTAGTATTGAGGTTGGGAGGAGGAGTATCGATCGGTTTCATCGCAGCTTTCGTGCTAAAAAAGATGACTGGAATGGAGAAGGCCAGCAAGAGGTAAGTGAGGAGTGTTGTAACTTGAATCATCTTGACATTGATTTACACAAGACAGTGATTTAATTGGCTCTGAATCAGCTTGTTATACATTTATCTGGAAGTGAACCTTTGGACTGTAGTGTATCATACTTGAAGCTGAAGTATACGAAAAAGGCAGGAACGGTTGTTTTAGAAAGAGCCTCAATTGAGGCCCCCCTCCTTATACAATTCCATTAATCTCTCCATCCATCCGACCAAAAGATATTGTCCTGGATTTCGTCCCCCGCATACAAAGTCTCACATCGGGTTATCGTATTCGGGTACGGGATCTTCGGGCTTCTTTCTAACTTTTCGTGCTGCACCTGGCCCACTATCATGAACTTTCTACTTCCCACGACGACATCGAAAACATGGTCTAGAGCTTAGATGTACGTAGATCTTTACCTTGAATATATCAATATTTGAAGGTTTAAATAGCTGCGGCGATCAAGCTATCACATCTCGCGCATCGCATCACCGTCTGTCGCCTCTCCTGCTCTGCGTCCTAGGCCGATGTCCGGAAGAACCGCTGATATATATCAAGGCCTGAAGATGATTCCGCGTCCTTTGTTGGTTTGAAGAGTATGAGGAGGGAAATAAAGACAAGGTCGAGGAAAGTGATTACTAAAGTAGTCTTCGGAAGTAATGCACCTAGATTTGGGGGTACCGCGGGGATAGTAAGCACCTTGCAGCAGCGCTAACAGGTAAGCAACTATTCGACGATCTACAGGCCGGAAAAAGATAAATAAGCGATCTGCATGCTAGTAAGAGACCAGTCAAGGCCTGTCATGTCGTTGTATGTTGGCTTGCATGCAACCCTGCGGCGTGGAGGATAAGCACTGAACTTTCCCTTCAACCTCACTGTCGAGCTCACCTTACTTTTTTAACAATCAAATCGACATTCCATCTCCTCACAACCTCAAAGTCTGATTTCTGCAATCTCAGTTCTTCGCCCAAGATGTCTCGTCCCCCCTCATCTTTAGATATAGACAGCGAGAACGAGAATGAAAATACAGCTCCCATCGCACCAGCAAACACCCGCACCACCACAAATGGCCGTCAACGATCATCCTCCATCACCTCTCGGCTGGGCGAGACTTTCGCGCAATCCCGTCCGCCGGTAGGTATGTTCCACGCTTTTGGAAATGTAGGCTCGGATATACCTTCTATGGCGGACATCCAGACGGGAAAGTTTGGTGGTGAGGGTTGGTCTGGACCTGGACAGCGACGACAGAGTCTTGCCAGACGGGAGAGTGACTTGGGTGTACTGGCAGAGTATAGACCTGAAAACCTTCATGTCATTGGGGAACCTGGATCTGATAGGGTGGAAGGAGAAAAGGGGAAGGTGGTTGATGAGAAGTTGGAGGTGGTGGGGGTTGAGACTATTATCCCGACCACTATCGATGAAGAAAACGAGATTTCGAACTCGAACTCGAACGAAAAAGGAGATAAGAACGAGGTCATAATACCCCATGATCCATCAATCCCCTATCCAAACGGCTACCAATTCCCTCCAAAACACACCAAGAAACAAGCCCTCCTCATCGCCGCCAAAGGATCCTGGGCTTTCGTCACCACGCCCTTCGGGTTCCTGCTTACTATCTATGCCCTGAACATCGTGGCGTGGGGAGGAATGTTATTCCTGATCCTCTGTCGCGCCACCCCCGCTATGGCGCACCCGTCCTGGAATTCCTGGGACTCGGGAGCAAAGACGTGGTTAGAGATAGATTCTCAGATACTGAACGCTTTGTTCTGCGTCACCGGCTTAGGTCTGATTCCCTGGCGCTTCCGCGATCTTTATTATCTGTTGAAATGGAGGTATAGCAAGAAGCCGGAGGAGAAAATCCGGGGGCTGAGGAGACTGGCGGGGATTCATAGTAATTGGTTTAGATTGGAAGGAAGTGAAAAGGTTGATGTGAGATTTGATCCGAAGAAGGATCCGGTGCCGGTTGGTGTGGATGAGGGATGGCTTGCGTTGCCAATTGAGTTATCTCCTGGTCCGCCATTGACAGGGGAGAGAGCAGGTCCAAGCAAATACTGGAAATTGGATTTCGTCATCTGGGCGTTTGTATGGAATACGTTCTTACAGATCGTGCTCTGTGGGTTGATGTGGGGGTTCAACAAGTATGAGAGGCCGAGTTGGAGTGTGGGGTTGTTTATCAGTCTGGCGTGTATTGTTGCGAGCGCGGCTGGGTGGGTGATCTATAAAGATGGAAAGAGGGTTAAGGGTGTTGAGGGTATGCCGGTTTCAGAGGGCGATCAGAAGATTTTGGAGGAGATGAGGAAGAGAGAAGTGGATAATGGGGGGGTTGTTTGATGAGTAAGGGGTTGATGACAGAGTTTGGAAGTTGGATATAGGTATGAGTCGGGTCATGCTGTAACATAGCGGGTACTGGAAGTCTGAAATATGTCATTGGCGTTGAGGTCTGGAGATGCCCTTCCCTAGATATTTATCTTGTACTCGTACAACATGACCTGAAAGGTAGTCAAAATGAAGTTTTACAATCATCTCATATCAACCATCGCTTCTACATTTGGAGACTGTCTAGACCATAATGAATTCTGCAACATACTCCATTCGTATCCCCCTTTCTTGACCTACTTAGATCCGAAGAAATTCCCTCTCTGCCCGTTTTTCCAAAGTGCCTTTATGAAGCTCGTCTAAGTACGCGGTGAACTCGGAAGACATCTTCACGACCTTTTGTATGTGGGTATCTTTCAGCAAGATGGTTCCTTCGTTATCCTTTTCTCCATCAAATTCGGCCAAAGCCACAGCGGTCTGAAATGCTGCAAGGATCGAGAGATGTCAGTGGCGATTCCCCAAATGAAGTCTAATGAACCAGAATTCTGCTCACCATTTCTGATTTGGCGCCCGTTCCACTTCGCCTTCTTGACTTCGTTGCCATCTAAGTACTCTTTTGTACCAATAGGAACTCGCATAGATCCATGTCGATCCTTCTCCAACTTGTCAATGAATGTCTTCCATACCTTTTGCCGATCCTCATCAGTGAAGTCAGGGTAGAAAAGCGCTACGTGGATGCGGGAGATGAATGCGTCATCAAAGGTTCCAACCCGGTTTGTCGTAAGGAAAAGCAATCCCTGATAATGCTCCATTGCTCTCAAGAATCCTATGTTTCAGACCATTCAGCTGTATTTAGTTTTCGAGTGCCTTAGCCGACTCACCTGCCACTAGACTGTTACGCTGCAGATCTTGAGACACCCGCTTCTCCATATAGACATCTGCTTCGTCAATGAGTAAGATTGCCCCCCATTGCTTTGCAAGCTTGAAGTACTTTATCAGCTGACTTTCAACAGTATCAGGGTCGACCCCTATATCGCTACAAGTCAAGGACAACAATGGCCGTCTTGTATATGCAGCGACGCACTCTGACGAAATAGGTTAGCATTCTCATCAGTTTCGCCAGTCGAGAAAACTGTACCAGCCGTATAAGTCTTGCCAACGCCTGGACCGCCGTGTAGAAGAAAGATCTGTCCTTCCCCTTTACCTTGAACAAAGTCTGCAGTCCATACGCTCTCCGTAGCTTGGTTTCCCGCGCTATCTTCTCGTACATAACTTTTTGACAGCGCCTTGATCAGATCTCTCCTATCCTGGTTCATGACTAGCTTCTCGATAAGACTCGTGTCAAATGTGGGGTCGCTAAAGCCTTCAATATCAAGATTTTCTGTAACGGGAAAATCAATTGGTGTTCAACACTCCGTTGGTGTAAGAGATGGTGGGGAGCTTAATGTGGTAGAGAGGACTTACCCCAGTCTCGAGTCTTCATCACAAACCCTGGAATCACGAATGTGCATAGGAAATACTGATGTGGGGTCAAGTCATCAGTAGTTTCAGGAATGATGTCATCGTAGCCCGAGAATCTAGACTTCCGAGCAGAGGTCTGTTTATGCTTCTGCTTCATCATAGTGCAGGCAGGACAAGGGCAGTCTGGGTCATTGGAAGTTGTGTCTTCAAAGACTTCGTCTTCTCGACCAAGATGCAGCTTATCGATATGGCGATCGTGCGTATCGAGACGGTAAGTTATGGTGTCGACCATTACAAGCCCATCATGCTGTCCGACTGTTAGCCTAATTCAGGCTATAAACAAGATGGTTAACCTACTTTTCTCTGTGGGTAGGTTGTTGTGAGTCCTGTATAGGACATGCAATGCTTCGCTGTCAATCGAAAGAATAATTTGCCTCGGTCTTCCAGTTGGCGACGCCGGGATACTTTGCCGGCCACGGTTGCACTATCCTCGAATCTACAGGGGAATAAGCCCAGTGAAGTGATTGCTTTCTCACCGTCAAATGGATCAATGAACTTCACGTCCTCATAACGTCCTATCTGCTCCCCATCATAATCCAGCCCCCAGGCAGTGATCTCATACGGGAAAGGCTTCCCCTTCGCCATACCACCCTTTACTTGCTGAACGACACGAGGTTCCAGACGCCCTTTCTCGTAATTATCTGCCCTGTAGACATCCTCACCAGGCTGGAATAGGAACCACAGCATCTTGAATGTTGCAAAGCCTCTCGCATGCCGCTCTTTTTCTGCTTCTATCTCAGCACCAACGGTATCTCGTAGAAAGTCCAGAAGGACACCAAGGTGGTTGGTGGCGGCTTGCTGCTTTTGACAGACAACGACACTACTGGCTGTGAGTAGTTGTTGAAGATTTCTTCTATAGTCCTCTAGCTCCTTCTTATGATGGATCAAAAGAGCATAAGGAGTTTCAATGCTGATAGAATCGCCCATGAAGCTCACATTCGGATAGTACTCAACCACTGATTGCAAAGCAGAGATTATTGCATGGGAATTGATTTTTAGGCTTGCTGGTCGAATCCTCCATGTGGGCGGAGGATTCGTCGCTGTCCATGGCTTGTCTTTATCCGAGTTTGATGAAGTACTTGTCTCAATTACGGTAATGACTTCAAGTATCGACGTCGGGGTAGGTGAAAATCTACCGACAGTATGCTCCGTGGCTTGTTGTTCGAAGAGAATCGTGTCTGTAATTAGATCCCTATACTCGATCTTATATACAACTTCCGCGGGCAGCTCTTCCACGTTGGGTTCAGGGGCATCGATTTCGCCGGACTCTTTCGGTTTTCCCTCCGTCGCTGAAGTAGATTGGGGTTGTGTTGCCTCTGTCTCCGCCACGGGCTTCGCATGACTTCCATTCTCAATGCCATTGGTGATTGAGTCAACCGGCAGGCCTTTCGAGAAAGTTTCTACTGCAGGAGAAAGCTTGTCGTGAGAAGGATTTGGTTTGGGAGTATGTTCAGGCATTGCGAGCTGGCGTTGTGAAGAGCAGGATGCCGATACAGAAATTGGACAGAGTAAGGCAAACAATTGACTAGGACGTTTGGGATAGAAAGTCGAGTAGTATCTTTCCTCAAGAACCACTTCCACAACAATTAGCAATTTGCGGTAAGAGTGGAAACAAGTGTCGACTTCTGAGGTTATGCAAATTTGCAGGTTGATCAAGGTGCAACGTACTAACAATCAACGTTTAATGGAAGCTCAAGGTATATTAGCCTCCCCAACGGTAAACCCGCTCCCGCCTTTCTGGCACACCATCTGGCACACCAAATTGATGAGGCTGAGGATTCATTGCCTATCAGTACGCTTCTGGAAGAGCCCGCATATTGGTCCCGTCAATGGGATTCCTCTGCCGTCGAAGCTAATCGTCCGAAACACATTGGTCCACGTAAACCAGACACAGCATATGCAGCATATTCCACAAGGCTCTAGAACGATTCTGCCTTGTAAAACTGCCTCAGAATGACTCAATCAATAATGCCTTGCGTTATTTCGCCTGTATCTGCAGCCACACATTACACAAACAAGGCGCACACCGAATAAGCAACCTCCGGGCGCCGAGTATTTCTTCATTCTCTTCAGCATTGTTCTATATCTGGTCTACTGCATGAGCAAGGATAGCATTCGCATTCTTCTGTGCCACCATCCTCCAAAGCTTATCAATGGGCCTTATTTGAGCTTGCTTTCAGTTTGTAAATGTCGCATGTGAAGCTTGCAAGCCTCAATTCCACCTTAGTCAACTGACCGAGATACAGCTTGTGCAACAAGAATCAGCTCTGGACCGGGGCCTCAACACAGGCCAATTTTGAAGACGGCATTGGCTGCTGGTAAAATGGGATCTTGTAAGTTGATACTCCTTTATCCCCCTTTTCCCATCAAAGAGCCACACAATCTGGACCATCCAATTACAAGTTTGACGCTGTGAGATAGAGCTAGACATCAAATCCAGACATGATCGCTAGACATGCGAGGTCCTTTCACTGCTAAGCAACTAGTCTGGAGTTATATCCTTCAAATCGAGTCCACAATGGCGACTGGAACAGCAGCAGACGAGCTAGCATTAGCTGTCGTAGAGACGCGCAGGGCGGAGGATGAGCATAACCAGGAAATGGCAGAGTGGAGGAAGTTTTTTGAGCCTTGGCCAATCTCCAGGTCAGTAGATAAGCCTCTACGGCTAAGGCGGAAGACGGAAACATGCTAAGGCTCAGTGAATTGTAGAAATCGTGAGTGTGGACAACTCGATACAGAAGGAAGTGAGCTCTCAAGGACGTGGGCAAGGTTCCGCGACATACTACCAGTCGAAGACAGAGCTCAATTCGCCCAACGTCCTGCACAGCTTGATGATGTCTTCAATCTAGTCCAAGAAGTTGAGAAGAAATGGCAGACGCGCAAGGATGTGGGAAAGTTTGGTAAAGCCAAAACAACCTTTCGCAAGATCTGCATCAATTTGGACGCTCACAGCGAGATGCTTACTGTCCTCCCCGCGAGCAGTCAATATGTGTCCATTTTCTATGGAACCCTTCAAACATTGATCAAGGTATGTAGTGACACCCTACATTTATCTAAGGTGGAGTTGGAATCCTGACCATAAGAGCTACGCTAGGCTTCTGTCAACTATGAGAAAATCGCCGAAGGACTATCTCGAGCCGTTTGCGAGCTAAATGACATCGTCGCTCCTTGTGTTTCCTGGAAGTCACTGTATCCAGGAAACGTCATGGAAGCCTTTATAGAAAAACTATATGCGAATATTTTCATTTTTCTGAGAGATGCTATGTCGTGGTATCAAAAGAAAAGTAGAGCTCGTTCGTTGCTTAGTTTCAAGGAGGACTTTTACGACGACTTCGAAACGAAGATTTCAGAGATTAGGGCGATAGCTGCGTCAGTATCTCAACGCGCATCGGTAGCATTAGGCGCGGAAGTGCGTTACAGCAGACTGCAATCGGAGAAATGGGCAACGGACCTTAAATGTGAGTTCGAAGGATTTCAGCGCGAGATGACCGAGTCGAGACAACGAGAGATTGAGCTCGCGTGCGAAAGAGCTGAAGAAGCAAGAAAAAGGCAGCTATTGCAATTCGAAGAGTCAACACGGTTTCAAGATCTTTTGAAGCTCGTTGGTGGTATGACTATTAACTTGTTGCAATACCAAGCAGAAAGTCGGTTGCAGACGTGGGAGATTGAGAGAAGAACTTATGGTACGTCTTGAAAGCTCTACACCATTTGATATCTGCTCACTAATGAAGCTGTAGAAGCAGTTGAACAGTCAAACATTGTCGCGAGTTCGATGAGGATGATACAACCTGATGGTAAGCTTGTTGACTCCGCTCCTTCACAAAGTGAGTTAAATGTGGTTAACATATTTAGAAATGACCCACATACACCCAAGCCACACGAAAGAGAACATACAACTATTCTCAAAGCATCTAGAGAATCATTTTGATCGACGTCAAATCCTACCACCTTTCGAACCATTGGATAACTTGTCAGTGGAGCTACAAATAGTATCAGCTTTACAAGAATGGACAGCAGCAGCGGAGTCTCGGCTGCTATGTGTTGCTGGACCGGGGCAGTCATCGAACAACCCAGTAACGACATCGATTGCCGCAAATTACAGATCTTTCGCTCAACGATGCAACATCCCTGTGATTTCGTTCTTCTGCGAGCTTGCAGCTAGAGAGCCGCCTCAAAAGACACGCGAGGAAGAAGGACTGATATCTCTCGTTTATGCAATCATACAACAGCTTATCGAGCGCTTGCCAGCAGAGTTTGTATCCGAGACCGATTTTGGGCCCGAAAGATTCAAACTTCTGGATGGAACATTGAACAGCTGGACGGAGATCATGAAGATGTTGAGTGACCTGCTGGATCTTAGGCCACTCTATCTGTTTTGTGTTATTGATGGATTTCAGTGGTTGGATGACAATAGTACCGAGGAGTTTCTCAATAGTTTGCTTGATGTCCTTCAGGAGCACACATCGGTGAGAGACATCGAGAACTCGAAACCATCAACGGGGCGCTTGAAGATACTTTTCACAACTGCTGGAAAGTCAAGGTGTCTACTGAGCAAGCTGTCTAAGAGCGAGCTTGTGATAGCAGATCAGCGAAGGGTAGCACGGCGATCTGGTTTTGGTGCGCCAGGAAGAGTTCCGTTGTGGCGTGCCCTAGAATGATGCCACTACTCGCCATGTAACCGTCAACTCAGAATGTCATGCATCTTACGAAATTTGTATGGGAAAAGGAATCGCATGTCATTATACCTCTCCCAATCTTTAAGAATACAAGTGTGTCTACAGACAAGTTGCCAAAATTTTGTTTTGTTTAATGAAGCTGTACCGAGCTACCTGTTAAGTAATCTATTGGTCAATAGCGCAAACAATTTCACCGAATTAAGCTCTATTTGACCAATAGGGACGTTTTCGTTAATAGATTGCCTGTCCTATTAATAGAATCTATCTGCCGAATATATAAATTTTATATAGCTTTTAAATGAGATCCCGAGCCTTCCGATATAGTTCATTCGCTGTTTTACGCTACTCCTCCCCCTATTCGGCTCGGCTAGTTTTCTAGACCTCTATATCCTTATACATATGAACACCAAGTAACAAGCTTTTTTCAGGCGTTAGAGTACCATAAGGGCTTGGACATTTGGACGAAGCACTAGATAAATCCACTGCATAGTATATAGCTCCAAAGCATTCACACCGTCTCAAGCACTCACTTCCATCCCTACGCTTTCTCGCTGCCTCCTCGGCCTCCTTTCAACCATATATTCATGTTGTCCCAACCACGGCGACCCCGCCACAAAATTCCACCCTCCCTTCCCCGAATACCACCTCGAGATATCCTCCAACCTCATATCCGGATCTATCCGCTGCTCCTGAATCTTCATCCTAACCCACCCCTCTATTTGACCTTGCGGTTGGGCTCTAAGCTGATTAATCCAGCGCGCTTTGGTGGAGGTTGCTGTGAGCCACAGGCTGATGAGCCAGAGAGGTAGTACTGTGCAGATAATGAAGGCGATGAAACCGGGTTTTATGCAGAAGATGTCCCATGTTTTGGTGGGGGTGCAGAGCGTGTTGTTGAAGGGTGTTGTTGCGTTTATTATAGGAGATATCGCGTTGAGAAATTGTGAGTTTTCCTAGTGGGATGAGTGAGCAAATTTTTAGTTGTCGAGCGGTGATGAGGAAATACTGACCATTGCATGCGTGATGCAAGATATTTGGGTATAGTTGTTTCGTAGAATTTATACTTGAGTTTTGAAAGCTATGTGATTGAGACTTTGTTCTGCGGGAACTTTCTCTGCTTCATTTAAAAGATATTTGAGGGCTTGCACTAGTTCTAGTCTAGATAGCCAGCCGGGTACCCAATGTTCGTCATGGCAGGTATACTACTTTAGTCCCTATACCTACGGTTCCGGGTATGCTACCTACTTCGGGCCATTAGCGTTAAAACATCCTTTGCAGTAAGCACTCCAACGTCAGGCCACAAAATCAATGGCCTAGATCGCGTTGAATAATGTCCCAATAGTCCATGGCAATTCACAAGCCCAGCCATTATCTCACTATTAACCTTATCCTATAACATCCCCGTCCCTTCTAACTCATTTTACTATAGACCAACTTAATACCACTGTTATTGTTGGTTTCACAGGGGTCCTGTATACAGGTTCAAAAGCAAATGCAATGCAGTCAAAAAGTGGTTGTCTGAAGTCTAAGGTTCTAAGTTCTAAGGTGCGCCGGCGAGTTGATATACTCGGCTAACACGCTAACACGCTAACACGCTAGCACGTGACACACATGGCCACGTGACCTATGTCCCAACACTGATACTACTACCCAGTCCCAGCACATATATACTCAACCCCCATTTTTAAAGCACTCACAAGCCCTCTTCATGTTAAACCCTATTCTATGTTTAAATATTCGAATATACAAGTTTCCAATTTTATAGAAAAATCTCGAGATCTCGAGAAGAAGACAATCAACGTGTTTATGCTTCAAAAACCAGCTGTAAATATTTCAGGATCCTTATTCAATAGAACTCACCCGAGTATCAAGCCCGAAGAGAGGAATAAAGAGGAAAGTAGAGCAAAGTCCCTTTGTTACATGCAGTGGGCTGTACTCAGCACTTAGTACTCAGCAGATTGAAACTCAAAAGGCATCTACAATAAGGTAGAGAAGGTATCATACATTCCTGGCTAGAGTCGCTATTATGCAGTACCGAGTACATACAACTCACAGCTAAATCAACGAGCGAGTTAGACACGGGAGCCATCTACCACTAAGTAGGCATGTAATTCTAAAGTCCCTGCATGTTAAAAGTATCCAAGTCAAGCCCAGCGGTTTCCTTGCTTTTTGAAGATTAAATATAATAACATAAATTACATTTACAGTCCCAGACATTCTTCTGTTACCAATAGTGTACTTCCGGCGTTGACATCGACATGCAAAGCAGTCATCCACGTGCTCAACAAAGATGCAGACAACCTGACATTGGCACATCCCTCAATGTACCTGCGTTTCCCCTCACTTCGTGATATTTGATGTGCCTTCCATTGATCGGCAACTCGACTCAACTCATTGAGTGTAACATTCCCAGCCCCATTCCTTCCTAAGGATCTTCACGACCTGGATCTTGGCTCATGAGAACACGACAAGTAATGACACAGGAGAGCAAGCGCGACATCTCGAGGCTGTAGCTTTGTTCCCTCAGTGATAAGAGGGTTGCTAGGACGTTCGTGCATCGAAGCGCGATGGCTGACAAGACGGCTGGAACGGGGTCGTGTTCGGTGTTTTGCGGTTGATGGTATTGTGAAGTAGCCTGAGGGTGTATTTGCGTGTACATGTGGCTTGAGAAGTTGGTACTGGCAAGCACTATCCTCTGTTAGCGCTTCCGGAGGTATTGGAGTATGTCTGCTGAGGATTCGATGGTGCTCGAGGGAAGATATAGCGTTGTCCTTTAACCGATGCATAGATTGCCTCAATGCAACTTCTGCCATTGTCCACCGTCAACTTTTCCATCCACACACCCCTTCACAACACAGCCAACCCATTTTCACCCATCAAACCAACTCCATACTTCCCTCAACAACCAACTCCCTAACATCCGCCCACCTAGCAACCACAACCTCCCCCCTCTGAACCTCAATCTCCCCATCCCCATCCCTTCCTCTGCCCCTAACAACCACACTTCCACTTCCATCCCCCCTCTCATACTGGTCCCGCCCACCACCCACCCCCCTAACAAAAACACCCCCCTCCTCATCCGGTCCCCCAACCATACTAACACCCCCAACCTTATCCCCCAGCCCTCTCAAATTCTCCGGGAAAGCACCTAGAAAACTAGACATGAAATGTTGTTGCAGCAGTTCCTGTCTCCTTTGTGCGTAGAGTTTTTCTTGTTCGCTCATTCTCCCTGTCCTTCCTCCATCCCTTCCTTCACCACTTCCAGCCATCGAACTACTCATCCCCATACTTCCACTCCCACCCAACCTTCCACCACCATCCCGCCCATTTTCCCGAAGCGATTCTTCAAGATAATACAACGTCCACTTCTCAATCTTCCCCAACCGACACCTCAAAAGCGACCTCAAGATAAACTTCCACCTCTCAACCTCCGTTTGTATAATAATCAGCTGGAAATTCGTCTTCGGGTCCATGTCGCCGGTCATTTGTTCGACTAGGTTTATCTGCTGTTTGATGCGGTGGGTTGCGCGGGGAATTAGATTGTTTGGTGGCCAGCTGGGGAGACATGGGGTGTTAGTTGGGTGTGTAATGTAGAGGGGTGGAGATGGGAGGTTTGGTGGGGAAGAAGAGAAGTGTGTGTGTGAGAAAGAGGGTATGGGAAGGGGAAGAAGAGGAGGGTCTGGGGCAAGAGGAGCATGATGGGGTGGGAAGAGTGGAACAGGATGGGATTGGGACATAGAATCATAGAAATCCCGGTCCCCTCCCAATCCCACTCCCAAACTCCCCCAAACCTACCCAACACCCCTCCTCCCTCCTCTCCCCCAAAATCAAAATCAAAAATAGACTCACGGCAACAACTCCTCAACACCCCTCTCATTAACCCACGCCCTCGTCAGGGCTTGTAGATCCGCCTGTCCACCCCCTCCTTCCTCTTCTCCATACCCATACCCAAACTCATCTTCCGCGAAAGGATCGCGTGAGAGATGTTGCGTGTTGAGGTCTTGTAGGATATCGGAGATGGAGATATCTGTGTCCATTTCGTCTCGTAGGGCTGGGTGCGGTAGGTTGTGGTGGAGGATTGGTAGTGGATTACAGGTTGGCAGATTGGAGGAGATTGAGAGGTATTTGGGGTAATTAAGATGGAATTTGAGGTCGCGCGTGCCAGTACCGTGGGATAAAAGAGGGATTGTAATTGAATGTCGTCGTGCGTTTGGTGTATCGAGGAGAAACGTACAGTACAAAGATCTCAAAATGGAGGAAATGGAGGGGCACGCATCAACCTCGAAACCTCGAAAGTGACGCGCCACGCTTCGCGACACGTCAGGCTATTCCTCGGCCCCTAAACCCCAAAAAAGTCCAAAATCGTTCACCAAAAATCCGAATTCAACCTCCCTCGTAACACTCCCCATCAAGCCCATAACGCCCCTTCCATTCCTCCCATCGGAAAAGTAGATCAAAAAAAATTGGTAGCTTCTCTTTGATTGAGCGTGTCATCCTTAGTGCAGGGGCCATGCTAATCTTCTCTGTATCGTTTCAAATTGACCAAATGCCCGAAGGCTCCAGCTTTCCGCTAACTCTACCTTATATACCAGCGAGAACCACCCTGGAGGAAAATTGGGGTGCGCCTCTCGAGAGTTTTAGGCAGCAACACTCACTCCACCGCGCAATATTATGATCTGTATAACTTTTGCATTAAAGATGTTCTCGAGTTTTGACTTCTCGAGTTTAAACTTCGAGATTCAAATTCGCTTTGATACTGCCATTGGAAAGAAAAGAAAGATTATTTCTTGTGATTTCTTTCAAATATCGCGCTTTACTATATTATCATCAAAATCTCAAAGAACCCCTTACACTAGGAACATTATCATCTTCACGATTCACAATCACAAAGCATAACACCCAAAATGAATCAAGAGCATAGTCATCATATCATTTCTACCAGCTTATTCGACTGATATCAACCCCACCCACATATCTACACACTCCCCTCCCATTTTCGACCACCATTATGAACACCCCTTTCCCTAGCTCCTTTCCTAGCTCCTTACACCTTCCCATCCATACATCCCCTTATGTACCCCATCCCACCCCGTCCAGTCATGAAAATTCGTAAAAAGCCAGCCGTTTCCTTTCCTTTCCATTCAATATTCATCATTCATAACTGGCCATCCCAGTGCTGCAAAGAAAACGAAATCGAGAACGCCTCATTATGCCCCACCCCCTATCACAGATCTAAGAAGAAAGAAATCCCAGACCATGAACTTAAAGTCGAAAGAAAAAAGGCACATTGTCTTTAAAGACCATCGTGCATGCCGAAGAAAATCAAAGGTTGAACAACAGTCCATGCAAAAGCAAGACTAGCAAGACTAGCAAGAATCGAATCGAAAAGAAAAGCAAAGTCAACGCCATCCAGTTCTGTTCATCCTTCCTCCCAGACATGAATTCATTTCATCCTCTCATATGTAATATTTCATCGCAATCATCATTGTGTCGTAAAAAGCCCTCGCAAATCAATCTTGGAAATGCCACGAGATGAAAGAAGTCGAAAAGTCGAAAAAGAAGAGAAGATTAAAAAAGTCCCATGCAAATGCTATGCAGATGCCATGCAAGAAGAGAAAATATCCAACAGAAATGTTTTTAGACAATGTGTATGCAGAACTCCATCATATGCTGCTTTTGATACAGCCTGAAATAGCTGTAGATGCTTTTGTGTATCAAAGATTGTCATGCGTTTATTCGGAGGATTGGCGCTTTGATGCAGCTTCTCGTTCGCGGATCTGCTTCAACTTGTCATCGAGATTTTGAAGGCGACTCTGGAGACTAGGACCTTCACCAAAATCAAAAGACTCGATAGATCGGCGAGTCTGATGCATTGTGGCGAATGCAGATCGGCGAATGGTAGATGAGCCGTCTGATGGCAAGCGACGTGGAAAGGTGCTCGAGGAACCAGGTTCTAAGAATGGAGAGCGAAGACGAGGTGGTCCAAAATCGGCAGCCGGAAGAAGATGAGGAGTGGGGGAGCTCGGTTGAGTTGCGTGGAGGTCCATCTTGGGAGGCGGCAGGGCAAATCCGGAATCTCGCGAGGATTGGAAAACGCCAGGAGTACGATGACGAAGAGCCTCATCTCCAAGACTGAAACCACGAGATCGAACACGTCGTTGAGCGAAAGGCGTGCCGAAAAGTTGCTCGTTGAGGATACTAGGTCGAACAATTGCACCATTAGGGCTCAATTCCTCCTCCAAGGCATGCGCAGCACGTCGCTTTTGGGTGTTGTTCAAAGACCGAGGCTTATCGAAGCGAAGAGGTGAGCGAAGGGTAGGTCCTTGCACATCTGATTGAGATCGAGGTGGGGATGGTCTGGTATCGTAAGGATGCATATTCTTGGAAGAGCTTGGTCCATATGTTCGAGCAACAAATGGTGAACCAAGTCGTCTACCTCCAAAATTAGTGATCCCATCACCTAGACTCTTTGACTTGGGGATGGTGAGAGGTTTGTATTCCTCTGCAGGAAAGGCAGGTGTAGGCGTCTCTGGCTGGGTTACCAGCTTGGCAAGTGGTCCATCTGGTTGCATTGTTTCTGCAGTGCTGGTAGTCAAAGAGAGAGCAATATCCTTGGTCGAGAATGCATTCCCAGCCATTCGGCTCGGCTCCGGAGTTTGTAATCGGTTCGGCTTGGTGAATGGTGTCGGACTTCTCGATTGAAGATGACGATGTCTCGACACAGCTGTAGAATTCGCCTTGCACATCTCCCTCAGGTGATTTCTGGTGGCACCGCTCGTATGCGGCCATGCCGCATAAACTTTTGGGAATTCACCTGTTGGTGTGGCGCTTCCACTCGTCTCCGATCTAGAAGAATCTGAATTCACTCTTGGACGCTTTGGATTGGCCGGTTTCGGACCTTTCCAACTTCTCATTGTCTCTCGAGCGACTCTATGGCAAACACCTTCGGGAGGAACAGTACTAGCACCAATCCTGAACGGAGTAACTGTGGGATCTTGAAGGTAGACATTGTACACGGACCAGAGATGTGCACCCTGCGCCTTGGTCCAGATGGCATCCTTTCGTAGCTTGCTTCGAAGTCGTCCATTCAACTGGTGTTTTGGCTCAGAAGATTCAGCCTGCTCGTATGATATCGCCTTTCCCTTGCCTTTGATAGGAAACTGGAAAGGATCTCCAGCCTCCGACTCCGGACTTGTACAGCTACCATCCTCAGATCGTCGTGAAGCGCGGCTTCCAGAGTAAAGTGAATCATCGGAATCCAAAGATGCATTCGAGGCCGAGGAAGCAGGTCGAGTGAAATAATCACCAGAGGATTCTGGCGTGCTCATCGACCAGTCTGGGCGCTGTGAGATTGCGTCTTCCATGGAGAGAGAAGGTAATGGCGTCTTTGGAGGTGAAGCAAATCGGTATGCCAGCGGATTCGGTGAGAGAAGATCCGAATTGAATGTCTCTCGATCTGGCATCTCTATGTCCGATAGTGGCGCCTTCGGGACCTCGATCGTGGGTATTGGGACGTCTGCGGCGGCTACGCCAGCCAGAAATCGTGCGGTTGGCGCCTGAAGACTCGAGGCATTTCGTCGACGTAACTTCAGTCGAGGTCGCGGAGGCGAAGGTTGTCGAGGTTCATCTGTAAATTGTGGTTCAGGAGTCGTTGGTGCCTCGTGGAATCGAAAGCCCCTTGGGAGTGTCGCCGACCCTGACATCTTGTGTTCGTGTTCTTGTGTCGTGTTGTGTGGTATTTGAAGATGGGTTGCGATGGGTTGCGACCTGTGTACAGCACTACCAAGCGTTTGGTAATTCGGTGAGCGATCACAGAATGTGCTATGTTACAGAAGCAAGTGTAGAAGTGAAGTGAAAGTTGTGGTTGGGAGTATGTCGAGGTTGTCGTCGATGTTGTCGCGAAGGTTGGTGTTGCGCAAGATCGAGGTCGTATCAACAAGTGAATGACGCGCTATGAAAGAATCAAAAGTGAATTGATCCTTATCAAACTTCCAGGAACAAAGCCAAATAAGGTATTCGCGAGGACAAAGCTCTCAAGGTTTCCGCATGGATATGTACCTCGGGATGTTGGGTATTCAAGTCGATCTGGGATTTAGAATTCGAGATTCGATTGCGACGTGTCGCGACAGTCGTGACGTCGAAGGGTCGTATGCTATTCAATCAAAGGCTCGATGTAAGGACAGTCCAGGCTTGATGTCTGAATCGGGAGGTGGAAGTCGAGTAGCAGGAAGTGAATCCGCCGTGATTTTCGTTCTCGTTCTCGATTTCTGCCGTCTTTCGTTTTTCTGGTGTCTTGTCGTTCCCTCTAGTTCCCGTCAATGAAAAACTCCGGTCCGAATCGCAAGCAATGGCGGACTCGAAGAATGGACCTTCCACGCAGGAATGTAAAGTGGAATGTCGAAGGAGAAGAGGTATAAAGAGCGTCGAGTGGTCCGTACCACGAGAGGGGGAGAGTTGAAGGGAAGGGCTGCTGGTTGGTAGGAACGTGGGCGTGGGGAGGCGCGAGAGAGTGGAAGAGAGGAGTCGGAGGGAAGTGGATTTCTTGGTCTTGGTGAAGATCTCGATAGGTCGCCGGGGAGTAGATTGGCGGCGAATGATAACGGTTCAGATGCCCGCGACGCGACAAGAACAACCCAGATGGGACGTTTTGCGACGAGGACGCTTCCTACTCGCTGGTGCACCACGTCGTATTTCTGTATGTCTCTGCTGTATGGTCGGGGCGATGTTCCTGTCGTGTCGTATCCTGCGCTGGCTGGGCTGCTATTCTCGTTTGGGCGCCGCCAGTGGGTTGGAGGTGTGATGTGTGTGTTCTGGGTGCAGCGAGGGTCGTCTGCAGTGCGATGCGATGCAGTGTGATAGCGGGTGTCGTCTCCTTTTGGGGGTGATGGTCGACGTTACACTTGTGCTGGGCCAAAAGCGCGTTGGGATGGGAGTTGGGGGCGCGACGGCGACTGAAGAGACGTCCTCGAAGCTCTAGTTAAAGTACGATCAGAGAGAGAGGACTGGCCGGATGCGTTGCGATGCGGTCCAGTGGAGAACCAAGGCGAATTGCAGTTGCTCGCAGCTCTTCTGCCGCTCCTCACCAAATCAAAGCTCGAGCAGTCTGTTCGTGCAGTCTGCAGTCTGTTCGCAGTGGAGTTGAGGGAAGGGTTTGTGCGTAGCTAACGAGGCGAACGAGGGTCACTCCAGCACGATGCTTGTGCTCGCATCAGAAACCGCCTTCACCTTCCCACCAGACGGCGCCGTGTCCAACGAGTAACCCTTGCGCAAGGCCGTCGTGCGACAACGAACAGACCAGACCACGCTGCGTCGGTCTCTCTACCGGAGAGAAAACGTAATTTGGCAGGTGGACCGTGGAGCTGCGGAGGGAGTGGGCTTGGGGAGTTGGGATGAGTTCAGTTGAGTCGTGGTGCGTGTGGTCGCTGTAGAGGGGACGAACTGCGGCGATGAGACCAGCGGCACCAAGATCAGATCACACACTCTTTTCTCCGGGTCCAACAAAAGGTCGCACAGGAGGATACGAAGCAGCCACCGTGATAGCAGAGTAGGATCACGAGCCTGGTGAGACGGCGGTGAGCCAATTGCAAGTTGAAGTTGGTGAGTGAAAATTGACAGATTTGAAAGACGCGACTTAGCGCGTCTTTCTTTGACGCGTCTTGCTGCCTCAGGCTGGCTGTATCTTCATCGATATCTCACCATCAAGATCACCCAGCATAAACCATTTCGCAGCTCTCCCCTCCAATCTCATGGATAAAAAGATCAGCAGAATGTTTCGACAGGAGATGGTCTTCTTATTTCGCATTGATTTTATGTTCATGCGGAAAAGCAGGGCGAGCTGAGGAGAAATATCCTGTTCGGCCGGCTCGTGCCCTTGTCCGAGCGGAGGCCGGCTCTTTTCTTACGAGCCAGTCATCTTGTATCCCATCGACCATCTACCAAATACCATCATCCCATTCTACAGCATCCTCGAGGATTATCTTACCTCATCCAAGATGACTTCAATCAATCGATCATCATGCATTATATCTTGTAACTCATAACTTTCAACCCAGCATATAACAATCCTTCAAGTTCAGCTCAACGCGTTTCAACATCTACTTACCTGGGTAACACAGCATTACTGGCCAGCATCTGAACCCGTTGATGCACCCTCCCGTCCTCTTGAACGGTCGGGCCAAGTTCTGACCTCCCGCTTCTTCCTGTTCACTGCAAGCAAGTGCGTGCATGGTTCACAGACCTCTCACGTGCAGTGCCGTGCCGGGTCATCTTCTCCGCGGTATTGCGCGTGCTGAAACATTTGTTCCTTGCTTTTGAAGATCTGGGGATGTTTTGATGATCAGATGTTATTTCAATCAGCTGATGTTTAAAGACTCTGTGGGGTACATGAAGACTAGATGGTCCAAGAGAGCTGAAGTGGCGTCACACGTAACACTCAGCAATAATTCACCCATACCCAAAACTATTCCAATCACACAGTTTGTGCAATATCTTCCTTGACACGCCGAAATTCAAGACTATATAAACCTCCCTCCCTTCTCCTATCAAGTCTCTCAACTATCACCTTTGGTTTCGGTCGCCAAACCCAAAGACCTGCTCCCACGAAAGTGGCACGTTGGATTATGTCTGAACATTCTCTCGAAGGCATGATAGGTACAGTATAGCTCTAGATCTACACCTACTTCTCTTACGCTAGGTATCTAGTACAACGTCTTCGTATAAAGAGGCAGATGAGTTGACAGTAGAAGACAATTTGACAACACTTCAGTTCTTAACATGCTTGATGGGGTTTTAATCCCTGCTCAACAAGTCCGTATACTGTATTCGGTTGTCAGTTACGCGATGTGGTTCATGTACCGCTCTCTCCAATAAAATCGTCTGAATGGAACTGGTTGTCTGTATGCATTCATGTGCTGGGTAGTAGCAATGCCGATTTATATACTTGCTTTGCCTCGAAACCTTTCCCTGTGAAGTGGAAAATGGCAAGCTTCTTCAATTCTACCTCTTACTTCACATAGGTCCATTTGCTTCACTGCTCCCCTTGCGCTTCGCTTCTACCCTTGGAAACTCTTTCTTCACTATTCACCCCACGCCTCCTCCAATGACTCGCTTCTTATCGAAAAGCAAACCTCTCCCTATAAAAACCATCATCCAGCCCAGCAATCCACCAATAACCTCAAATCTCCGTCGCCGGCCCTCAACATCGAGCCGAGATCTCCGTTTCTCGACTCGTCCGCGTCTAAACCCTTGATTATCTCACGACCAAGGGATGTTCTGCTCTAAGTCGAAGTCAAGGTTTTCTTTATGTTTGAGTTACAATATTGGCATAAGGGTCACCTGCAAGTAAATTGGTTCTTTGTCACATGACAACAACACTTTTCTTGACAACACTCTATCACATCTAGTCGGCGTCCTCCCAACTTCTGTCAAGGGATCAAATCAAATCAAATCAAATCAAATCTTACAACACGGGCTTTCCTTCTTTGACCCGTCTAGAAAGTCAATTGCGATAGTCAGCAGAGATAGCGGCTGTATCCCGTCACGGGAGAACAATGTTTCGATAATTCTCGTTATGCTGTTCTTTGGGGAGATGTTTATATACTCACGCTTCTAGTATGTCTAGGAGGAGTGTTTGAGAATGTGGTTTAGTGGGAGACAGCTGTGTAGTATTTGAAGAGTTGAATATTCTATCCATAATTATCTGACAATTGATCCTGACTTTCCCATTCAAGACAGGAGAAGTAAGAACTTGAATGGTAAAATAAGCAAAAGGAGATACCAGTCTAATATCTGTAATCAATCAGGTCCTATTGCTTCTATGGCAATAGGAGATCCTCTGTAGAAAGTGCGTTCTACCCTGTTCTAAACTGGTGGGTAAGAACTGTCGTGACTTGTAGACAGCGAAACAACTCTTCTATCCAGTATCGAAATCTGGCTATAGAGAGATAGAGAGTTGCCTTCGGCCTAGGAGAGGTTAAAGTAGAGAGATAACAATATATAGGCTCGAGAGATAGAGAGATAGAGAGTCAGAGTAGAATAGAGAGATGAATTGGAGTAGAGAAGTAAGAGTTTCAAGTAAAGAATAGTAGTTAAGAAGTTAGATATCGAGGCTAATATCCCTTCTATCGTTAGGAGTGTTCTGTTGTTGTTGTAATCTGCATGCTTCAACGTACTAGATCACAGGCGAGGTAGATCGTGCCTCCGGACGATGGAAGGGATAGCTCTTGGCTTGGAATTTTGCTCTTGTAATGTAAGCTAGACGGGTTAAGAGATAGTTCATAGATAGGCTGGACAAATAGGGAGATAAGGTTTAAAATCGAGAGAAGAAAACGCTACCGCGATACATTGGAGAGGTAGGAAAATCGGGCTGGAGAGATTGCGTGAAGAGGAGAGTTGTTTCGCTGCTTTTGCAGCAGCTGGGTGGGTGCAAGAGCGCAGAGGTGAAAATATGTGAATCTAACAAGTACGCTTAGGTCCTGGAACTTTCTGAGATGATACGTATTGATACTCGGATTCACTTCTCAGACTGCCAGAAATAAACAACACCTCGTCACGAAGAAATGTATACGTAGAAGCATGACGGGATTATTCTACGTAGTCTAAGTAAGGGTCTACGTTATGAGAACCTGCGCGTTGTCATACTACCTTGTGTCTTTGGAGCGAAGACTAGGATCTGTAAGTCTCTAAAAATGTCTCGTCGACTCAAACTATTCCTGTGGCACACTTCTGGATCCGAAGGGAAAGAAACACCTTTCCAGAGCAAAGTGGTTTGCCACATCATCAGTGTCGTACAAGTAGATGAGTACAGTTGGACTGCCCGATGCTTCCAATCAAGTCGTCCATTGAGCCATATGATTGCGCCAGAGACGAAGTCACATGTTGGCGTAGTCGCAGAGATAAGCGAGCCCCTATTTCTTTCCTTGCAGCATGCCAAAGTCTGCGGCCGCTGTTCTCACAACCAAAACCCTCAACGCTCTTTCTTCGAAAACGGCTCTAGAGTGACGCGGCTCCTAGTACTCGTTACCAATTATTTTGATATATCATATTAGCCGGCATCCAAGTACTGGAGTCCCAATTGCGGGATGACACCTTATTTACCGAAGGACCCCGCATGTGGTTCGGGACCGAAGCAAAATTCTCCGCCCACGCACCACGAAGTGCCCTGGTGACGCTATCCCCACACTCCGCTCTCGGTGGCTGCGTACGAATCAACTGAAGATCTTTGTTTCTTCAGACGAAACATCAATTACTAAAAGTAGATTGAATCCCCACAAACGCCCTTTGCAATCTTGTGGGAGTATATAAGGCTAGGTGATCGTTCACGGGTTCATCCCATGAACGGTTTCATTCGTTCAACAATCTGATTATGTCTGCTTCCCTCGGGTCAATGCTCTGGCTTGTCGGTGCCTTCCTTGGCACTGGTTTCGCCGCAAGTGTGACACAAACGTCGACTTTGGATGCAACCTCTACCACTGTCGACTTGGTCGAGTCACCAACTGTCTCCATTTACGGCTATGGCTCGCTCCAAGGAAATCGCTCCACATATGTCAATTCAGTCTACAACTTCAAAGGAGTGCCATTCGCCGCAGCACCAACTGGAGCCTATCGTTGGAAACATCCTCCCCACCCAGACGTATGGAACGGTACTCGGGATGCCACGAAATTTTCTCCAGCCTGTCCTCAACCCGGTGTCACGGATTATAGTGAAGACTGTCTCTACCTCAACGTCTGGACTCCTGACGACGCAACTCTGAACGACGTTTACGTTAATCCCGATGGAGTAGGAGTCCTCCCGAACACCAATGGCAGCCAATATCCCGTCTATGTCTGGATCTACGGTGGACGATTTTCTGGCGGTGCAACAAGCGATCCTCTATACGATGGATCCTGGCTCGCAGCAAAGGGCGTCGTGGTAATCAGCATGAACTACCGACTCGGCGCTCTTGGTTTCCTCGCCCATCCAGAATTGAGCGCTAATTCCTCGAGTGGCACATCTGGGAACTACGGCTTGGTTGATCAACAAGCTTCTCTTCACTGGACTATCGAGCAATGTGCTGCGTTTGGAGGAGATCCCACTCGAATCACTATCGGAGGCCAATCAGCAGGCGCAGCTTCAGTACTCGATCATCTCAACAGTCCTCTAGCAGATGGGCTTTTCACCCAAGTCATAGCCGAAAGCGGTGCTCGCTACCCGTCCGATCCCATGATCGGCAGTCTCGCACAAAGCTACCGCCAACTATCAGAAGCAGAAACCCAAGGCGTAGCTTACATCGAGAGTCTAAACATCAGCACCATCGCCGAAGCTCGCGATCTCCCCGTTGAAGCTTTCCTGGACGGTGGTCAACTGTCAGATACCACATACGTTGGAACAGTTTTCGAGAATAACTCGAATTACCTGGAACCACCACTCTTCCGGCCCGTTCTCGACGGCTACGTTCTTCCAGCTACATACGCCGAGCTCCTCGCATCAGGAAACCATTCCATCGTCCCTGTTTTGACTGGTAACAACAAAGACGAGTCTGGAGCCTCACCCGACCCTGGTCTAGGTGTTGACAATTATACGTCAATCTCTCAATCCATCTTTGGCTCAGTGGGGTTGGCAGATGAATACTTCGCTCTCTATCCCGCGGGAAATAGTTCCGACTCAGCTGATAACTCCTCCAACGCATTTTTCCGCGATCAATCACGAACCGGTACCTACCTCTGGGCATCAGACTACATCAACGGTTCTCTAGCCTTCTCCGGTAACGTCACACCAGCTGTCTACACCTATTACTGGACCCACGCACCTCCAGGCCAAGACAGAGGAGCATACCATATGTCTGAAATAAACTACGTGTTCAATAATCTCAACGCAACGGATAGTCCATGGACAGCGGAAGATTACGCGATCGCGGAGACGATGAGTAGCTATTGGGCGAACTTCATCGCGAATGGAGATCCGAATGGGGAGGGGTTGGTGGAGTGGCCTGTCAATGGAGGGGAGGGGGGAAATGGAAGTTTGGTGACTATAGAGTTGGGTGATGCGTTTGGGGTTATTGATGTCGCGGATGAGGAGAGGGTCGGGTTTTTGGAGGAGTGGTTTGGGAAGTGGGCTGCTTATTAGGGGAAGTGGAGGTGATTAAGATGGATGAGTGGATGAGGGAATGAGGGAGGGGGTTCTGTGTATATATATTGGAAAAGTTTTGGATTCTGTTTCATTCCACGAGTATGTACTGTACATTTCGGGATTTCGAGCTGCTAAAAGTATATGTACACACTTCGTACTTTGCCTGGAATAGTCTCACAAGACAAGAGTGAATCATCCCAACCAACCTACAATCACGTAACACCCCTTACATATCCCACGGTAAAGAAAGTGAATTGAAGACTCAATTAACGCCCTCTTTCCAGGTATAAAAACACCAGCTCTACGGATTCTCTCTGACTCACCACCCGCCTAGAGGTACCAACAGTACGAGATATATTCTCAGTATTAGCACTACCGAGGTTTTTATTTAATGCGATCAGGAGGTGGCTTTCTATGGGTTGAAGATGTATCCATGACTTCATTGAAATTGGAAATCTTTAATGAAAAATCTAATACGAGGAGAGGTGAGAGGTTGGAAGATTATAACGTGGTTTTACAGTAAGACTAGAAATGACAATAGCTGACTTGAAGGTGTGTTAGTTGAATCGATCACGGTGGGAGTCAAGTATCATGTCCACGCTCTAATCCAAGTATATCTACATCTTATCTTCTAACTTTCCGAATATATTCTTATCTTATCTCCAACTCTTTTCACTTCACGAAATATGTCTCCATGCATGCCTCTTGCGAAGTGCCTGCATGAGCCCTAGCAAGGGCGGTGGTTTGGAGTTTATATAGTCGATGTAGACAGTAGACTTGAAAGTTCGCCTAAAAGCAGGAACACATTTCATCGAGACCTGCGAGTGGTGGTGATTCACTCATTTACCCCTCCAATTCACACTCACACTTCATAAATACAAACCAGTGAATCAGAAAATCCACCTATCAAGTTGCAAAAGACCCCTAGACCTTATGTTCTAAACACGAGCACATATATAATATCTGAGGCTTATCTCATTTGCTACTCCATACGAGCCGAAACTACAGGCGAAGAGTCACACGTCTTGGCCTGTGAGGTGGTTGTGAAAGTATGATAAATGGCGAGGGGGGAGGGATGTTAATGTTGATGTTGATGAGTTTGATGTTGCTGAAATTGAAATTGAAATTGAAACTGGATTATTATGGGTGTGTGGTGGTTTGGTGATTTAGTTTATGGAATGGTGAAGGGTGGATGGTGAGAAAGGGATGTTATGTTGACAGTAATAAGAAAGATGACAGCAAAAACTCCAACCTCTTCTAAACCAGTCTTTCTGCTTTGTCTACACAAACACGATCCTTGCGTCGTGGATCTAGATCTGGACTCTAGTATACGCCTTTCAAGGTTTCTATCGATTAATATATATATATATATATATATATAATTTAGCGAACATATGCATGGTCTTCGAATGTTTTCAAAAATGAAGAATAGGACATTTTGATATACTGTACATGTATAATGCCAAGGAGCTTATATACCGTTCTTCCGACAGTATTGCCGAGGTAAACTTGATATTAGACCTCTTTACCTTCTCAGTGAATTTCTTTGCGTTCTTGCTTCTGGTATTGATTCACTCTCCATCCAGGATGGACCAGCTTCTATATAAAGTTAATATTTGCTATTGCATTTCAACATAAACCGCCTTTTGTCGAAAAGAGGATCTCGAGGAGAGAAAGAAGAATCCAGCGCCCCGAGAGATTCCGCTTCGAAATTATTTGAGTATCAGTTGCGGAGGGATCAGGTGGTGGTTTTGAGATACGGTACTTGATTTAACACAATCATCTCCTGCCGAATGGAGCGATAGTGGCAAACGACAACATCAAGCGAGATGACAATCGAATTTACTGTTCTCTTTCTCATACATCCGTAGCACAAATATATGACAGCTGTACAACTATAGAATCCCCATCTACGCATCTACGCAGTACTAAAAAGAAACAAACCTCTCCACCTGTACTTATATCGTCTCACCCGGGCTTCCGAGACAGCACACACACCAGCCATACTCTTGGGATCTGGAGGATATATTGAAGTGAGACTTGACGATGTAGGTAGGTATTATATATACATACAAGTAGTGAGGGTTGAGAGAGCAAAGGATGTTTGATGGATTCACTGTGTATGCTTGATTTACCGAGGATTTCGGCATCCGATGAAAACGAACGGAATAGTGAATTAGAGGAAGGAGTGAGGGTTGCGAGGGTGAAGAATGTATTCACTGTATATGCTAAAATAGCCGAGGCTTTCGATGCAAACGAATGGAATACTGAATTGAACAAAGGAGTGAAGAGAGGATGAAGCAACAGGAGTAGTGTGCCGCAAGCGAGAATGACCGTTTTTGTACGGGGAAATGGAATGCGGTCTCATAGTAGAGACAGATTAGGAAGTAGAATGGGAGTTGAGCGCAATACACCACCTCTCTCCTGTTGCCCAATAAGAACTTACCACTTCATCCGACAGTGAGACGGGATTTTCATCGTGCCGACAACAGAGGTATATAGAATGAACCTGCCGCCGCTGGGACACAAGAGTTCCAGCCTTCTTTCCTGTCGCGCCATGAATATTTTGAGGTCTCCTTGCAGACAAGAGAAGCTCGATAAGGGTCCTCTGTTGTAAAGCTGAAGGGTGTTGGAAATCAGGAACCTCGGAGCCGAAGACCCAGACGGTGAGAGATATTGGGAGCAGTACTTTTGGCGGAGAATCAAAACGGCTCCCAAATTCTGCTTGAACCAAGTACAAGATGCGCCTAAAACGAATAAGAACATGAAAAGAGGAGGTACACATCCAATCCAGCATCATGGCGACAAAATCGAAACCCAGCTGACAGAAATCAGCAGATCAGATTTGCCTTTCGGTCCATCCCGAAGTTCCTCGCATCGAGTCAGGGGCTCGTTCGCTTAGCCAGATCAAGCTTAGCCGAACCTCGGCCCGGCCGGCATTTATTTATGCGGCTGACCAATTTCCTCGCCTCATCTGGCACGACCTCCGGCATTCTCTTATCTTTTCGTAACCTTTTCAACATCTCCACTTCTTCTGGCCTTCGCTCAAAGTTCCCGAGTCTTTCGTATGAGTGCGTAGAACGATAGTGTGATGATTGAGCACGCCATTACGGTTGTCAATTGAGTCGAGGAAGATTTTTTGAAGCTTTTGATCCAAGGAGCTTGGCAGGAGGTGCATGTCGAATCACAGCGACGCGTCTGACGATCCCGCTGTAGGAAAACGAGTCAAGCTTTCTGGCGTCGGCAAGCAATCCCAAGACTTGATGAACGCCATATCAAAGATCACAGATTGCTGTTCCCTTCCTTCTTGAGGTTCGCAAAGCAAAGATACCTGGCTGTTATCAAGCTCCCTGACAGCTTGTGACAGGTCTTGAAGACGCGCGTACCGTTCCTGTGGATCTAAATCTCAGGCTTGGCGCGAAGTCCGGGGATTTCGTGCTCTGTGGAGATGCGATGGATTGTGCGTCTGGCACCATTGTGGTTCAAGCCGAGGATTGTGAAAGCAACGAATTATGAGAAACATCTTTTGCTATCAAGATGGACATTGGTTGATACAACACCTACTTACCTTGAAGGAAGTTACAAGTTACCACAAGCATTGTTGGAGAATGGAGCTTGCGCGCGAATAGGAACTACCGAAAGGATACCCACCCGTTCCTCTGGGTCCTGCTACTCCAACGGCCCGTTTTCAAGCTGTATGGATTCCTTCCAGAAACTCAGTGGATGCTTTTGGCTTTTACACCACCTGCCTACCTCGGCCTACCTCAATGATACGTTTTCATGCTATTCTCGGGTAGCACGATCTCCTTCCTCGCCGCCCATTTCCCGAATTGGATCGTCTCTAAGGGAACACCGAATTCCCGACCCATAGAAATGGATCTGGTTGGCACAGGTAACTACAAACAAGACTTGATAAGAGCTACAAGCGTGTCTCTTAATCGCCGCACTGGCCACAAGAACTGGGGTTTTAAACCCGTGCGCAAGGAAGGGGTGCGTGATGATCCATGCAGCTGCTGCTTTAGGATGCTAGTACCGTAATGATACACCTGATAGCGGATTCGCCGTGTATTGGATCCCTGGCAAGTGAGAAAGAGAGTGGATATTGATCGAGGGTCCTAGGAAAGTTTGGCATGTGGGAGGGGGTGTACCGCATAAAGAGTGATGTGCTCCTCCGTTTGTTTGTGTGTTGAGGTACGTCTGATTTGTGACCTTCGATCGCCATGGGTGAGTTTTCGCCAATCTTACATGAAAAATGGAGATACTGATGGTGATAAATAGAGAATATCACAGCAGATGCTCAGATAACTTTGGGCAAGGATGCCCACATCGACATTGGCACAAATAAAAACTCGATCGTAGTAGCGGATGACGAGAGGGTAGCTATTGGTCAACATGTCAACGAGCCGACTGAGGAGGAAAGACACACTCTCAGGAGAGTACCTGGCTCTTTGCCAGTCGTTGCATATGTCATTTGTGCCGTCGAATTCGCTGAGCGAGCTTCATACTATGGTGTTCAACCTCTCATTGGAAATTTCGTCAATCGACCACTGCCAGCTGGTGGAAATGGATATGGAGCTCCACCAAGAGGGACTCAACAGACTGCCGGTGCTCTGTAAGTTGGACGCCAGAGTCATTTGTCGTAAATATGCTGACTTTGCCTTTTCTCTAGTGGTATGGGTACTGTCAAATCAACCGCCGTCTCTCAATCCTTCTCTATGTTGGCATATACACTTCCCATGGTGTTCGGATGGCTGTCAGACACCAGAACCGGTCGATTCAAGATGATCTGCTGGGGTATCGCGGTCTGTGGTGTATCTCATGTTCTCATGGTCGGATCTGGAGCAAAGACTCTTCTCGCCAACGGAAGCGCAAAGATTCCTTACTTCATTTCTCTCTACATTCTCGCAGTTGGAGCTGGTATGTTTGCCTGCTATAGATGCATTGATCTCGCTAACATGATTGGTAGCCATGTTCAAACCCTGCATTTCTCCGACTCTCCTCGATCAAATGAAAGACACGACCCTCCAAGTCAAGACTCTCAAGACTGGCGAAAAGGTTATTGTCGACCCAGAGGCCACCACAGAGAGAGTAATGTTGTGGTTCTACCTCTTGATCAATATTGGTGGTTTCATGGGTGTTCCAACTGCGTACTCAGAGAAATACGTTGGCTGGTGGTTGGCGTTTCTTCTACCCCTCATCCTCTACCTCCCACTCGGCCCTTTGCTATGGTGGCTTCGAAAGCGATTGGTCTTGAACCCACCTGGAGGATCGGATCTCACCAACGTGATGAGAATCCTCGGTATCTGTTTCAAGAGAGGAGGTTTTGTCCGCATCTTCAAAGGAGGATTCTTCGAGCCAGCCAAACCATCAAACATCGCCACTTCGGGGAACCCCATCGAGGTCCCCTGGAACGACGAGTTTGTCGATGACGTAAAGCGCGCCTTCCAAGCCACTGGTATATTCTGCTTCTTCCCAATCCAATCCATCAACGACAACGGTCTCGGAGGAGCCGAATCAGCACTTACAACTATGCTCACAACAAACGGCGTCCCCAACGATGTCATCAATAACATCAACTCCCTCTCAATCATTATCTGCGCCCCGCTCCTCAACTATGGTCTCTACCCCCTTCTCCGAAAGAAGAATATCCACTTCGGTCCCATCGCCCGCATTACATTCGGTCTTTTCCTCTCCTCCCTCGGCGGTCTCGGCTACACACTGCTAAACTACTATGCATACAAAATCGGTCCATGCGGACACTACGGGTCCTCATCAACTTGCGTCGACGCCGATGGCATATCTCTCGTCTCCAGCATCACAATCTGGTATACCGCCATCCCCCTCGGCCTCGGTGGAATTTCCGAGCTCTTCGTCAATGTCCCAGCATACGGTCTCGCATACTCCATGGCACCAAAAAATATGCGAGGTCTCGTCTCCGCTCTCAACCTCCTCTCCTCAGCTTTCGCTTACGCATTCGGTCTCGCTTTCGCTGGATTAATCAAAGATCCCTATCTAACATGGGATTTCGGCGGACCTGCGATTGTTGGGTTCGTTGCTACAGTGGTGTTTTGGTGGATTTATAGGGATTTGGATAAACAGGAGTATAAGTTAACGCAGAATGGTGATTATCAGAAGAGATTGCAGCAGGAGAGAGAGGATGAGGCGGCTAGGGAGATTGAGAGTAATGGGGGAGATAGTATTTCTGAGAAGAAGGTTGGGGAGTTGGAGGCTTCTACTGATGAGGAGAAGAGGGCTGTTGAGCTTGGTGAGAGTAAGATGTGAAATGAGAGGGTGGGCGGGGGCTGTAATGTGTTAGATTTGGGGCGTGCAGAGGATCTAGCGCCGTGTGCCTGTATGAGATATGATGATGGATATGATAGATAATGATACCAAACAGAAATGCCTTAAATGTATGTTACTTCACCTTTCTCTCTAATTCACTGTCTTCTAGCACATCGACTCGTTATTTTCACTTTTTCGTCGGTAACTGTTTCCTACAAGTGAATGACTGGGAGCCCATCATGTTATTCACTATCTATCTGAGAACCACATTCGAGTCTATCTATATAAAGACCATTCCTACCTCCACATGAAAAACAAGAAAAATATTTGAAAAGAGTTCGAGAATATGACCGGAGCGGTCGCTAGGGTTATTATTCACTGTTAAGAATATTGTCAAATTTCTAGTTTTGAGTAGCGAGGTTTTATATCCAAATCATGCCAAGCTCATACCGTTGTCTCTCGAGCTCAATTTAGAAGGTTTGCTTCCTGCTGAGCGATGAAAGTATTTTGAGATTTGACAACAGTATCTTCTTTTTGATAACACTCAAGGTTATCCTATCAATTGTAGATTCGAAGCTGTGGTATCTTGAAAAAGCTTGGTCATTAGGATTACAAGACATTTGATCTTAGAGGCAAATACGTTCTCAGATAGTGAGTATAGATATCGTGATGATTCCATTCTCATGACATGGAATTCGACAATAGACTTCAGCTTGCAGTGTATTTCTACGGAGCAGAGGAGCTTTATATATAATGGATGACTCGGAAGGAGATGTACACAAGAGCGATTTGTGACTTTCCGGGTCGGTGATATTCACTGCTCATAAACTTCACTTTCAAAAATATCTGTGAAGTGATTGCTCAGAGACTTGGCAAAGTGTAATCAACTAGTCAACAGAGACCTTCGTATATACACCACCTTCCTCTCTTCATTTTGAGATTCGGTGCAACGTCTACAGCAGCCTTTTGCCGCATTTCTTCCCGTGGCACTGGACAATTGTATCAATTTCACAACGTGGGGTCGAATTTGGTTCGCGTTTCTCTGGAGTTATAGGACGCGGTTGGTATTCTCGTTGCGACTTAATTCAGGAGTAGCAACCTGTTGTATTCTATGGATTCTCAACTCCTCGTGATAGTGGCATTAAATATGACAGCGGTATAACAACAATATCTTGAAGGAGTGTGCTGGGATAGCTTACGACCAGACCCATTTCCTTTGCGAACTTGATGAATTATAGCGGCAGAAAGTCTGCCAGCAACAGCCTCGTGCGATGCTTACGTCTCCTTACATACTAGGTAGTAATGTCGTTTGTTGAATTTTGGCGAGGTTAATTCTTGAGGATGATTAAAACCACTGAATCATGAAGAATTGATTAAGTTATAGCAGCGTTTTGCGGCGACCAGCGTGGAAGGTTTGCTTGGGAAGGGATAGCTGGGTTGGTATGAGTTTATATACGAGACCGCTAAATCGAGTCAGAATGAGAAAGCAGGCAAGACCAGCGAGGATCTTTCGAGTGAAGGCTGAGGCGGGTTCTTGGAGCAGTCTTCTTGTTTTCTTGAATTTCTCCTCGAGTTAGACACTATAATAGACCGGAACCATTCTTGCATATAACCCGAAACTCCTGAATCCCCTTCACTCTGATGACTTCGCTTGCCATGTGCTATAGAGCTTCCTGTTGTAGCTGCATCGCTATCCTCCTCTTCACTGTCTGATAATGACCACTCGTTCTCGGGGTGAAGTTTCTTCTGTCTTTCAAGCGCCAAGTTCTCCATACTTCGAGAATTCTGGTCCAACTGCTTCCTGATATTGAGACCCTGATCAGAGTGACGTGACTCCGGCTTCAAGTTCAAGATGTCTTTGGATGGCAGCAAGCGATAAATATTTATTGACCTTGTAGAGCTTGTCAGAAGAAGTTTAAAGACGCATGTGCAGTCTTCAACAAGATCTACGATGGTGAAAATAGCTTTGCTGGTACTCTTATCCCGCTTTCCGTACTCGAAAAAGGTTATACCATCAATCAAACAGAATACTATATGATCTTCGTCTAGTTGACGTACCAGTCCGTCGAAGATGAAACAGAGTGCATCGATGTCGTGATCCATGATATCCTGCTTCCGATATTTTGTCGAGTACTCGATGAACTTCAAATCGAAATCAGGGTATGCAATCAAAATCTGATGAATGAGACTTGTCATCATCACAGCTGCACCACTTTCGTTGTTCGACCCATCGTTTTGCATCCCGCAGAAGAATGATAGGGAAATTGCACCTTGGAATGCCTCGAGAGATCTTGCTAACATCCCACAAGCGAGCGTTAGCGGGGAAACTTTCTCTGGACGATCGTTGCCGTTCACTAGCAGAATTTGAGACCGAGTATTGGTGATCCAAGTCTTCAATCGGCCGTGGTCCATGAGTACATGAGCACGCTCTTGGAAAATTGTATCCGCGGCCTGTCCAGCAGATATCGCTTTGGCAATGTTGGACTTTGTTGACTTGGAACTGCCTCCAAGTGCGCGCATGAAGAGTCGCACTGTCAATTTGGTGGCTATTTTCGTTATAAGTAATTCGTATAGGAAGAGGTCATACGGGGCTGCGAGTTACCTTCCAAAGTTGCTGGCTTTCCTGCCTTATTCTCTCTAAAGTCTTTCACCGCTGTCACTTGTTAGAATATCAACTCATATTTTGGAAAAGTAAATACTTACTGTCTGTGAAGAAGTTTAAGAAACTATTCAATGTTTGTTCTACTCGGGATCCACTTTGTTCAATTCGAGTTTGACCGCTGATCAACACTTCGCCGAGACTTGAAACTCCTTGCTGCACCCCCTCAATAGTAACCCTTACCCCTTCGAGGTTGACGGTCTCTGCCAAACCATAGTCAGTCATTGGTAATGATCTTGCGCGATTGTGCTTACGGATAGCTAAATTCTCATGGATGCTTCCGATCAAGTATTGTGAACATATTTCCGCCTGCTGTCTGACTGCTGCTGCTCGGTCCCATACATCAGTAATTCTGTCCTTCAATCCCTTCTCATAGTCATCTTGCCTAAAGAAGGCTGACGTGTAATGGCGAATGGAACTCTTAGACATCCAATCCAATACAAGACGGAAAACGACAAGTATTGCTTTATACAATCGGGAGAATTCTACGTGCAACTCCACAGATTTGTATAGATTGCGCATATCCAGATACTGCTTAGCGGTTTCTAAAGCTTGTGGAATATTGCCGAGACTTGAGAAGATCAAATCTCTGATGCTTGCAATATGGATGCAGGACTAGGTTTGATCAGCAGCTTATTTGGAATTGTACTGGAAGAAGCATACCTTAATTACCAGTTTGAATGCGCCACAGACCAAGGACGAGTAGTCTCCAGTTGGCAAAAGAGAGAGCCAAGCTTGGAAAACCCCGCCACAATCTCCGACGTTGTCGAAAAACGAAGCGATGCCCCTCACGACCGGCTTGTCCTTGTGTCGGCTTTTGTATTGTGACTCTACTTCGTGCATTGTAGCCTCTACCTGAGACCAGTCCTGATACTTTCTCGGATCGAGGTCAACGTCAACAATTTCTCTTGACTTTGCAGTCTTTTGAAATTCTTTCATGGCTTTAAGCAAGCTATTCTTCTCTTTCTCGGCAATTTCGTAAACGTTTCCGGTGCTACGTAGGGACCTTAGAATGACAAAAAGGTCCAAGACGTTGGAAAACTCACGGTGTCTTTCCCCTCAGTTCAACGTAATGATTCTGCTCTGTATCGAAAACAACCTGACTATTGATGGTCGGAGGAATGATCACTCCGTCGACTCTGGACTCGACACCACCTCTAGCTACAATTACAGGATCCTGAATTGACAGAGCTCTTTCCATACTTGTAAACGCCATGATGATGTTTGTTGATGTACGTGATCTTGATAGAACATTATTGATAGCTAGGTGAGGACACGAACTTTAGTTTACCACTAGGCTGCTGTAAATTTTTCAACTTGCCGCCTAACACACTCGATCTGGTTGGTCATCGAGGTATGTATTTCATCCTAGCAGGCACCTGCGGAGGCTGCCGTTCAATATTTTGCCGAAGTAGACCCCAGAATAGATTTTGGGGTCCAAGAAGAGATTAGAGCTGCAATGCTGAGTGTCCGATGCAGCCACAAGCCAGTTGGGTAGACCGCGTACGCCTTCAACTTCAACTGGGTGGCCAATAAGCCGGTCAGTCGGTCATCAGCTGACTATGGAGCCCCAGTTGATTAGCTTACTTAATTTCTTGAAATGGACTACCGGCTTACGCAGCTTATCAAAGAAGTATAATTCGCCCCAGAGACCTGATTCCTGAAAGGATTGGCGAAAGAGCTTGCTGAACTAGGGAATATGAAGTCATATTTCGTAAACAATACATCATGTCAAAAAAGGAGACCACTTTGACGCGATTTGGAGCGGATTGATAGACTGGAATACAGCGAAAGTATTCAAGAGGCTATGTGTCTATCAAGTCGATGAACGCTGAGATGGCATGCTCTGGGAAACCTATCCTCCCGGACCTTTCGACGTCTATCGAGAACCTGCTCTTTGGTGGCTGATTTCATCATACGAAACACTGTATAAGCACTAGAGAGCCTGAAATGTTTATGCATACCGGGATGCTGTGATGGTTGCGTCCCAGAGCGGAAGACCGTACGACATGCAAACTTTGGGGGCTAAGTCTACCTCGGGGCCTCACTCCAGAAAATAGGAGACATCTTCTCTCCTTCCTTTCTTTCTTTCTCTATTTCTCTAGAAAGACTCCATTTACTACTAAAAGTCACCCGAAGGTGATTTACATCTTTGTAATCTCGAATTGATCAACCATTCTTTCATGAGTCCATCTCTGGAGAAGGAGTTGCACCTAGAGTCTCAGACTCATGCGTGACAGTACTTCCTTCACCATGGCCATGCCAAACGGGGGACAAGGCGATCTTCCATATGATCAAGTCTCCATGAGTACCAGCACAATCTTCGGAGCATCTTCTCCAAGTGAAATACTCGAAACAGGTACCGCCACAACATCGATAACCTCAATCGTACCGGAAACGAAAAAATCCAACACACCCAAGCAAGAATATGAAGCTGTTTCTCAAACAGACATCCGGCAAGACGACATCTCACAGAAGCACCTTGATCGCGAATCAGATGTACCATCTAGTCAAGTCAAACTGACAGCAGTCATTGACGATGATACTGATCTCAGCGAACCGGAAGAGGCGAAGGTGATCGAAAACTATCCTCACTTGTTCCCATCCAAGAATAAACCACTACTTCAAAGGATTAAGAAGGCACCAAAACAAGTTGAGCAAATGATCCAATACAGCCGGTTGATGGAAGACCGTGTGCAAGCCCTTGAACGCGAAGTTCGTGAATTGAAAGGCCTCAGGGATGATGCCGAAGAGTCCGACAATTCGGATGAAGCAAGCGCAACGGAGAGAAAGATTCTACCTCCCCGCTTGATTCCTAAAGTCCGCCAACAAACATGGTCGGATTACGTAGCGGCGTACACAACACACGCAATAGATGTATCGTATGGAGAACCTGACGATGCGACAGCGCATCAGAGCCTTCCCGAGATCTGGAAGACAAGAAAACAATCCGCAACCCAAAAGCCGCCTACACCTATCGGTGATAAATGCCCAACCCGAATAAGAATAGAGTCAAGACTCCTCAGAATTGAGCTTATGCAGTTGACCGGTTTCAGAATCATGAAACACAGCAGAGAGATACTGGCGCCCTTCAAACCTTTCGTTCTTCACGAGGCAAAGCTCCGCGCGCATTTGCAGACATTGAATGATCGCCTCCATAATCTTGAGGCTGAGGTCAACATTGACGTAGCTTCCGCAAGACATGAACAGGTGTCTGAGTCGACTCAGGCCCCCGAGCTAGTGGTGGAAGAAAAGCCCATGATTGGGGTTGAAGTCGGGGTGAAGACCACTGTCCAAAGTCCAATTACCGACAATACAGCCCTGCATTCACCATTGGACGTCAAACCACTGCCTCTAAGCCCCGACAACCTAAGCTGCATGTTTCCAGTCGCCAATGCATATGACACGAGAGTTCTTCCGGCTGAAGTAGACTTGAATCCACAGGACATTGTGTGTTTGATGTTTTCGTGCAATCTCTCCCGGAGGCAAGCTGCGGCGAAACTCGCGGAGGGCTTCCACGACAATATTCGTGAAGACCTAACGACAAAAGCTTCGGATGAAGAAAAAGCACTTTGGAAAGGCATGTCTCGCTATTTGAAGCTCGACTCCTTATCGAAGAATGGCAAGCCGTTATCAGCCTTTTGGATGTTGATTTGGCCAAGATCATCGCACTCTGGAAGGAGCTTGGAAGTGGGAAAGCACATGAACTTACATTCGAAGATCTTGCGCATCTCTTTGAGCCTGGGCAGTTTGTAGTGACCTCGGAGGACAAGTCAAGAATGCTGCGGGTGTTCTCGGTTACTGGAGGTCGAAGATTGTTGGACGAGACTCCGAGGTCAGACCTAGACGTCAGGAACGAGGAAACAACTCAAGGCAAAGCAGTCGCAGCTTTCAAAAGCCTATTTCAAGTTTCCGAGAAATACAGTCCTCTGGTCATCGATTGCTTTCAATACGACTTTGACGGCCACAGCTTTGGACCTGTCCAGACCACCTTCTCCATCAAGAGATATGATGATGTTCAGAAGGTCGAATCTCTGGTCGTCTTCCCGTTAGCATTCATCTCAGATGAGGCCGCTTTGAAGGAAACGTTGGTAGCCAGAGGACAAAAATTCTTGGAAATTTGCTCGCTTGACCAGGTTGTGCACCGAGAGTATGATGGCTTGAGCCTGGACGATCCTCCGCAACAAATTGACAGTCAGATCATCGTGGACTTTGACATTGCCTCACGAGTCGAATATGCACAACAACCAAAGGGCCATGGATGGATCCCAAAACTCGGCCTTGAAGGGGCCACGAAAGGCGACAAACGGGAAATTATTGCCTATAAAGATAACGATGGTTGTGGCATATTAAAGTGTGTTTTTTGCAAAGCTCCCATCTGCGATGATCTTTCAGACGACAAAAAACGAAGTAAAGAGTTTGTTCTGAAAAGTACGCTCCTCAACAGAGATCCAATCCTTCCGACAAGTCTGCAGGGAGAAGATTTAATGCTTCTGAACAATCGGATCTTTGGATTCGTTCTTAGAAGTCGAAAGTGGGGTGAGTTATGCAGAGAGATAAAGTAAATGTCATGCTAACACAGATAGCACGACTCCACATTGACAACGTATCACCTATCACGCGTGACGAGAACAACTTCGAGCGTTTAGTTCTGCCTGAGGGCTACAGTGACCTCGTGCGGGCTTTGGTCGAAACCCACTTCAAGAAATCCGATACCGAAAGTACAAGTGAAGCTCGATTCAATGCCGACTTGGTCAGAGGGAAAGGTCAAGGCCTCATCATCCTCCTTCATGGAGCCCCTGGTGTTGGCAAAACCTCGACCGCGGAATGTGTCGCCGAATACACCAAAAGACCACTTTTTGCAATAACATGTGGGGATATCGGTGAGACTGCAGCCGAAGTGGAAAGTAATCTCGATCGTTGCTTTCAATTAGCCCATCGCTGGGGCTGCGTTTTGCTTCTCGACGAGGCCGATGTGTTTCTGGCGCAGAGAACCAAGACTGATCTCAGCAGGAATGCTCTTGTATCAGGTAATTCCAATTCCTGCATTACAATTTGTGGAACCTAATAGATAACTAGTTTTTCTCCGTGTTCTTGAGTATTATGCTGGAATTTTGTTTCTGACGACGAATCGAGTTGGGAGTTTTGATGAGGCTTTCAAGTCAAGAATCCACATGAGTCTCTGGTATCCTGCACTGAACAAGGAATCAACGCGAAAGATATGGCAAATGAACCTAGAGCGGACGATAGAGAAAAGGAAGGAATTATGCTTGAAAGTAGACGCTGACAAGATCATGAAGTTCTCAAAAAAGCACTGGAAAGAGGCTAAAGCAGAAGAATTCGGGTTTTGGAATGGCCGCCAGATCCGCAATGGTAAACGACATATATTTATTCTTGAAAGGCCAACGCTGACCGTGAACTGTAGCATTCCAAACAGCTATCGCGCTTGCGCAATGGCAACTGAAGGAGTCTAAGGGCGAGATACAAGAAGTTGTCCTCAACGACGAACATTTCCTCAAAGTGTCACAAGCGTCACGTTCCTTCGACAACTATTTGATGGAGACCTATGGCGGTGCAACAGAGGCACAGCGGGCTGCGGAACAAATGGAACGTGCTGACCATTGGAACGAGGACGATCCTGATGACAGGAGAAGGGAAAAGGAGGCCAGGAAGAGGAGAGCACGCAAACAGAGGGAACGCGAGCTTGCAGGTTTGAACGTGGCATCTTATGGCTCATCCAAGAAGGGAAAGAAGGGGAAATCGAAGAAGGAAGAAAGCAGCAGTGATCCAGAGGCGGCTGAAGCGAAGCGTCGGAAACAGAAGAAAGGTTCCCTTAGTGACGAGAGCTCCTCAGATTCTGATTAGCAGTGTTTCCAGTAGTTTAGGAGCAGTTTCTCAAAGAACTTTTCAAGGAGTGAGCGTTCAGTTCGAAGATTAAGGTTGACAGCATCCTTTCCGAATTTAAGCACGAATTCTACAGTGCAATCTTGGACTATGTTTCTGGAATCCGTACGGATCCAGTTGAGCTATTATCACAACCTTTCACGTGACACTTTGCTCTTCAAATCTGTGGTGAACCGTCCATTTAGTTGAGAATATGCTAATGGTTTTTGGAAGCAAGCCAAGACAAATTCACATCAGCTCAGACGCGCCTTACGCATGTGGCTTTGAACTGACCGGCACGGGTATAATCGTGTTGAAATCAATGGACGTTGGCCTTGAGATTGGAAATTGGTGTCCTTCCTTGAAGATTCGTATTGACCTTCAGGCCGAACTGTCCTGGCTCGTCATGTCACACTCTTTGGCCAATGTTCCAACACACCAGATTGATTTACTACATGATGCTGAGTGCCACGTGACCGGGACTCCCATTCTCATGGCATTTTTGGTCAGGCTACAACTTCCACTATAGAGATTAGAACAACCATTACAACAACCAGATCAATTAATTGACTATATCACCACGCCACATTAATGTCAAATAGCATCTCAATCAAGAAACCGTCTTCTCTTCAACCGACTTTGGCTCCGTCGCTGCTGGGGCCTTCGTCATCTCCCCCAACTCATGATCATCATGCAATATACCCTTATGCAAAACCCTCTCCACATCCGCTGCTCTAACCTCCGCATCCACCGTACCAAAAAGTACATCCATATCCTCCAATGTTCGACCCTTCGTTTCCTTGATAAAGAAAAATACAAAGATGAAGTTCGCGATACAGAAGATACCAAACATGAGGAAGATACGCCATTTGATGTGATTGATGGCTGAGGGAGTCATGTATGTGATAGCGAAATTGAAGAGCCATTGTGTGGCTGCCGCAAGGCCGACGCCGTATGATCGAAGACGAGTTGGAAAGATTTCTGATACGTAGACCCATGGGATTGGACCCCAGGATGCGGAGTATCCGATGACAAATAGGTAGATCATGACCACCATTGCGATGGAGGCAGGTGAGACAACTGCGCTCAAGTTAGCATTCGACAGTGTGGCGATGAGAAGAGCTGCATACCGTTAACGTTGGTGGGAGGATGGGTATGTAACACAGCGCCGAGGATGAACATCATGACGGCCATCCAAAGTGCACCGCCAAGCAGCGAGTTTCTTCGTCCGATTTTATCGATACCAACAATTAAGAAAAGGCCAGTCGCGCATACTTTTACTGTTCCGTAGACACCAGTTGCGAACAGGCTGGAATTCGTCTTGCTTACTCCAACAGTTTGAAAGATCTGGGGAGCGTAATATCCTAATCACAATCTCAATGTCAGTATATTATTTCCAAACTTTCAATACCGGCATACATGTCTGAGAGAATGCACTGCTCTGGAGAAATGTACTCTAGAGACAGCATGAAAAAGGGAAGTCTCTATCGAAGACATGAGTACGTACCGATACTGTTCGTGCCCGAGAATTGTTGACATAGGAAAATTGTAAAGGCGATAAGGAAGCGGTTTCGGTTGCTTGGGATGAGACATTCTTTCCATGTTACGCCTTCCGTCAGCTGGAGTTCCTCTTCGACAGAAGCTCGGATGTCGGCGATTTCTTTTAGGACCTCGGGGTCATCGATCTCATCCCTGCGCATGTAGGCTAATGAGGCAGTGGCCTCTTCGTAACGACCTTGCTTGACGAGCCAGCGAGGAGACTCTTTGAGGAATAGAAGACCGACGAAGAGCATGCCTCCTGGGATGAGTTGAATTCCAACCTGGAGCGTTCAAAGTCAGTACTGTTTCACGGAACAAGAGAATCATCTGAGATTTGCATACAGGGATTCGCCACTGAGAGGTCGATGGCTTGACATGCAAAGACACTCCATAATTAAGCCAGTATGCGAAAGTGCTTCCAATAACAAGAAACTCTTGGAACAACCCAGTAATTCTGCCTCTGACTTGTGGTGGGCAATTCTCAGCAACAAATACTGGAGTAATACTGCTCATTCCACCAATACCAAGACCTGCGACGAACCTTCCTCCGTACATCTGGCTGATGTGGTGGAGTGAGGTGACCTGAATTATAGCACCAAGCAGGAAGATGACTGTGAATCCGAGGAGAGACAGCTTGCGACCAAATTTATCGTTCAGAGCGGAGGCGAAAATGGCACCGAAGAAACAACCTGCAGTGAGGAGAGATACAACGTTCTGAGATATGTGTGCATTGGTCTTGTTTGCGAATCCGTCAGTCGCAGTCGGAAGACCAAAGTCCTTTTTGAAGCTTGAGAGCGACAGGACCGAGCTCATAACGCCAGTATCATATCCTATGTTGGGGTTAGTTGGGCCACATTCAGAAAAGCTCTGTTGGGCATTCATACCGAAGAGCAGTGATCCCATGTAGGCCACGCTGGTAAGGATATAGACCCTGTGACAAATTTGATCTTAGCATTCTCGTCCCAAGATTACAAACATATGTGTTGGCCAATAGCCACAAAATAAGGTCAAAAGATAGCTGTACATTCTTGACATACCTGTAGTTCTTGAAGAACCCGACCGCCATTTTGACGGTATTAGCGGTATTGGCGCTTGAGAGCGGTTATTGAGGACGTCGACAAACTTCTGTACGCAACAGAATCAAATTGGTGCCAAGAAGCACAAAAGCACAAGAGGTCAGAACAAGCAATAGCCAAGCATCTGGACGAGATATCGTGGGGTCTTGTATCTGGTTGAGGAGCATACAAACCCCACAACCATGTGCTGACACCTGGGGTAAGCTCTCTCCCCCAGCTGATTGCCGAGCCACCCATTCGTGGAACATTTATATACCAGGCTACGTGCACACTTGAGGCGCTTTCCAAAGAGCCAATGAACTCGAAAGGTGGCGGATGCACACATGCGAAAAGAGAGGGTATCCTGATATGATTGGTGAAATCTCGAACATCAGTCAATAAAGGCGTACAAGTGCCAGGGACGGATTCCGCCAGACAAATAATCAAACAATTTTTCCACGACTCTATGGTAAGAGTCTGTAAGAGAAGCTGAAGTGATGCTCTGCTGTGCCGCTTCACCTTCAGCCTCGTGGACTCCCACAAATGCTTTAAGTGGATCTGAGAGTATTGTGCTAATTCGCTGAGCTTGAGGTACGAATCTGCACAGATGATTTCACCACTTGGGTTGCACAAGTTATGATGAGGTTACCATAATGATGAGGTTGTACTCATGGAGAGTTGTTTTGACGTTTAAAAATAGAAGAATGAAGCTGCCTCAGGCCGCAACTCTTCGACCTCACTTCACAATCCACGACCAGCATCAATCTCCTGCGCCTCCAATTCGTTCTTACCACCGACTCCATATATCACCTGGACTCGAATAACGACTCAAGCAAAATCTGCAGAAGCACTACGGGCACCCTTTCCCTCCCATCTCTTTGTGTCCTTGCGAACCCGAACGAACGTACTTCGATCAACGACAAGAACCTCCGTCGATCCGCCTTGCGCCAGTCTGGGATAATGGTCTGCACACCTATAAGGTGTGCAGCGCAGTCATCTGGTGGTTCGAATAGTTGTAAACGAGAGGACGCATGCAAACACAATGGAAATTCGACTGGTTATATCTTCGCAGATATTTGATATTGGTGATATATACAGGCGGATACTATTGCGCATTGCCCCAAGCATCCATCCTCGACGCCGGTCTGTACGCAGGAACTTCCAAGTCATCATCTCCGAATCCGCCTATATGTCTTTCCGGCGGCTTTTCATTGGCACCCGCAGGATCCCATTCGATAGTTAGAGAATCGTGCGTTCTTGAGTACCTCGTATTCTTGAACCATAACTCGAACTTCAAATCTGCGGGAGCCACCTCCACCTTGATCTGGAATTTTGCGAGGAAGTATCGCCGGCCTTGCCAACACCTCTTGTTCATTTCCTCGAACTCCTTCTCGTTGACTGCGCTCAAATCCGACTTTACTACTGCGAGCTTCTTGGCACCAGCTTATACTAGTCAGTCTTGTCTGGACATCCCCATGGTAGCGGACATTGTACATACCTTGTCTCATTCCCCTTGGTAGAGATCCTCGATCGTTGTGGGATATAATCACTATTGTCTCCCATATCCTGTTGGAACCTGCCACGCCTGGCTTCAATTTCCTCTCGAACACTCGTTCAATGGCCGAGTCGGTATCTATCACATCGCCCTAAGAGGCGCTCAGCAACCATCCATTTGATCAGATAGAAGGGAGAACTACCTTCCGGATAAACCATTCAATTTGATTTATTGCCCACCTCTTGCCTTTGATGTATTGGTCGTATTGGATCTCTTCTCCGACATGGATATTAGGATCATACGGTTCTCGACATAGTACGCCGTATGATGTGCGAGCCACTCTTGTCTTCAAAGCTGAGGCTCCAGTCACGAACTTTTGCCTTCGGTCCATGACAAGACCCTTCGCCACTGCCAGACGAGGTTCTTGAGACTTGAAAACATAGAGGTTCGGAGCACTCCTGTGTGGCTTCGACCTATATCGCTGCTCTACTTGACCCCTGACGTACTCGGATCCTCCCAGTCCGCCTGACAATACCAGGTATTTCTATCTCGTCTATCAGCAAAATGCATGTCGATCTGTGCATGCGATACTCACCACAACTTCAGCATTTCTATTCGTTTGCATCCAGTTGAACTGTTCGTTGATCCTGACTATTATCTTGTCGATTTGAGGATCGAAAAGCCCTTGGATCTCTGACCTGTTGTATGTCAGGTGGAGCCGATCAGCTATGCTAGAAGGACAAACCTTGAGAATGCCATCCTACCACGACTTATGCCGAGCCCAGGGTGTATGAAGTCTCGACTGACATCGATTGGCAGATAGAACATGGACTGGTCACCAGCAGCAGTACCAAAATTATGCTTGATGGATCGAAAGCTTTGACTTCTGGACAGTGTGAAGGGCACGTTTTCCAGAAGATGTGCGACATCTGGATGCTGGTCTATCCGTCTTTGGACAAGTGCTTGGAACGCTCGGTCGATGACTGTCGAACCAATACCGACACCTTGGACAGCAGCGACCTGCTTGAGTACTGGCACATCTGGATTGACTTGTGCTATTTCGACCAGCCCAAGATCTGTTGTTCCTCCACCAGCGTCGCATACCAGAAATATGTCTCCTTTTTCGAACCGAATCTGCGCAGTCTTCACTGTATATACTGCTACAGCTTCCGCTTCAGTAAGCTCTAGCTTCGCAGTGTGCATTTGCTCCGAGCCAAATCCTGAGTCTCGAATGACGGCTTTGAACTCGTTCAGGATAGCTTGATTCGTCCAAGTGGTCGGCATGCTGAAGATGAACTCGACTCGCTTGTTGATCCACGGTCCACTCATCATCTCGATGACTCGTTTTGTCTGCTTATACACTTCGCCAAGGTAGTCTGTGATCAGCCTTTTGGCTTCCTGGACAGAGTCTGGGGTATCTTGAAGACCCGAACGTTTTGCGCGATCCACATTCGCTTGGTCGAGGTATATTTTGAACCATTCGAAGACTTGTCCCTGCTCGTCGAAATCGTCTTCAGAATTGCAGAGGAAGCCCCATTTGCCGACAGTCTGGTTTCGTCCATATATGATTTTCGATGGTACCTTCGTTTCGTGTGCATCTTGACCAAGTCCAGGCCAGTCTTTGATCCTATGTTTTTGTCAGACCGTTTTCATATGGATGTATCGTTTATAGAAACTCACACGAAAATTTCTGGTGTAAGTAGATTTGTCCAAGCGACTCCTATATGTCGAATTAGCTGTGTTCTTGTTGCTGTTCCAGACGAGGCTGCACCTACCAGTGTAGGTCATCCCAAAATCCACACCCTGGATAATAATTAGCCTTACGTATTTCAAAAAGACTAGGCTCGCAACTTACAACGACAAGATCTGGAGTTTGGTCCATTTTGACAGTCAACGTGCAAAATTGCAGAAAGTTCTCAGACTGAAGATCAGGGCATCGGGCTTCGCGACGCACAGGAACGGGAGGACGGAATCATTTGAGAGCGCGAGCGCATACTCGCAGCACCCCCATGCGGCTGAGAGCCACTCGAATTTCGCCCCCAAGCATTGTTTGCTGAAGCGCAGATCGTTGCTCCTTTTGTGAACGCCGCTAATGCAGTAGTATCTCAGACAGTGTCTTGCCCGCTTTCCAATATTGAGGCTTACGCCCGGCTCTGGAGGTCTGGAGTCTGGAGTCAGCCCAGCTGAAATGAACACCTCGAGGCTACTAGGTCTGTCTCGCCGCTTGGTTCAAATTATCGTTAATTACCCAAACTTCATACCTCAAGTGCCAGTCTTGAAGCAATTGTCAAATACTTCGTTCGCTGGCCTCGATGACGGATTACCACTTTGTAGGCGGCAACAAGCTGGCTGATGTTGAAAAAAGAGTTCCGACAACAATTATCAGCACGACGACCTTTTTTGACATAACCCGTAGTATCACTGTCACGTCTCCTGTCACAATCATCTCGGATGTTGCAGACGTGGCCACTGCATCAAACTCAACATCACCAATAACAGCGGCCACCCCACAGAATTCCCTAACAACTTCCAGCAGTAGCATCAGTAGTAGCTCAAAAACCACAGAATCCATTGCCTCGATTTCCAGCACGCCTGGGGATGGAACGTCTTATACCACTGGTCCATCGTCCTCTGGCAACTCTACGACGTCTGCAACGAGCACCCCGTCTCCAAAATCAACTTCACATCGATCTACGATCTCTGCTGGTGAGGTTGCAGGTATCAGCATCGCAACCTTCATCATTGGCCTCGGTCTTGCTCTTCTGGGCTTCTGGTTTTGTATGAATCGTCGAAAGCATTCATCTCATGGTGGCCAGGGCACTAGGTCACGAAGATCGGATCGTAGGGATGGGCTCGGTGGCGAAAAAAGAGAATCGACACCTGCCTTAGAGCCGTCACTCCTCGATCCTGTGGACGATAGCACCTTGAAGGGCAACATGGCAAAACTCAACAATTTCATCGATCAGCACGTTCTTAGCTATTACCACGAAGACCATGTTGCCATATCTGCGAGTCAGCTCGGGAGAGCCATTATGGATTGCAATATAAGAGAACCATCCGGTGGTTTATCGGCAGACGAGCTTGCAAGACTACTTATTGCTCCAGCTACACGCCTCCATGCGCTACAACATTTCATCGCTTTGGTCATTCTCTGGAACACCACACTCGATGCACAGCCAGACGCCTGCCTTCTCCCTCACTTCATCGTTTCGTTCTACAAAGCATTTCCAACAGTCGAAAGACATGCCGGCTGTGAAGAAGGTACTATCTCTACGTCCATTTTATCATCAGGAGCAAGGCTAATATTTCGTTTCTAGCTTTCGAAACCGCACTCTTAAACTGGAAGCACCTGAGTGCATTTTTACTTGTACCAAATCGCTCCTTCCGCGAAGAACCTAAATTGGACGAATCTCAGATCCGCCCGGCTATCGACCAAAACCTGAAACTCATCCTCTATGTTTTAGACCCATTCCTGGTGAAAGGCGCAGGACAGAAGGGGGAATGGGAGAAGAACCTCCGGGCCATCATCTTTGCAGGGGCTGAGCTTGGCTTCACTTTGTTCTCGCAGCAGAACTCTTATGCTTTTGATTGGAAGAAACATGGAGGGGCTGACGCGCAGCGCATTGTTGTTTTCCCGGGGCTCCTCGAGAAGGTGAAGGGCAAGACTCGATTGAGGACTGTCTCCGAGGCTGTGGTGGCTTGAGCCAGGCTTGTCAGCTGGTCGACTTTATGCCTTTTCTTTTCTTTGGATAATGGGCGGGCTGGGAGAGAGTTTTCAGTTGTTGCGATGACGGGACGGGCGGAGCCTCAAAGAAATTACAAATGAACCAGTATCCTGTTCCCGTGTGTGGTCAATCACCACTTGAGATGGATGTCATTGGATGCTCCTGTGCGGGGATGAAGGCAGGCCAGGGAACTGTTGGGGGCCGAAGGATTGTGCAGAGGATGTGCTGGCGAGACAGTTCTTTTCACTTCCACTAGGATTGCGAGAAGCCTCACAAGCATGTGCTCTTGCATGTTTGCCAGATATGACCTTCTAAATACAGCCCGTGGATGATGTGATGTGGCTGCAGCACGAGAATTGAATTCCCAACCACAGGCCATGAGGCGTATTTCTAGACTGCGGGAGAGAACAATGCACAAGCGTCAAGTCCCACAGCCTCACCTCCCGTGTCTCTGTGTCACCCCACACCAAACCATCTTTCTTCCGCAGGAATTATCGCTCTATTTCCGGCGAGCTGTTACACCAGGATCAGGCTAGACGATAAACCACGCTGATCACCATAGCTCTGCGGCTCTGCATCCTTAATTCCAACTCCAATTTATTGTTCAAGGAGATCATAATGCTCGAACCTGTGAGCGCAGTGTCGACACTTGGAAACTCGCTCACTGCTGTTGTCACAGCAGCTAATTTCATCTTCGCCTTACACAACACTCCGAAAGATGTGCGGGCTTGCGCATCTCTCGTAGGCCGTGTCTACAACGACCTTCAATTCCTCATCAGTCTAAGAAACTCACAACAATCATATCTCAACGCCTCGCCGCTCGAAAAGAGGAGAGCAGACGGCATCATAGAAGAAGCAACAAGGAGTTTGTTGGCGATCGGGAGCAAGCTAGAAGCCTGTAGAGCGGAAGCAAATGGAGGGAAGGTACCTATGATGGGAAGGATGAAGTGGGTGTTGGGCGATAGTGCAAGTTTTGTATTACATTCGAGGAACCTGGGCGTCCAGCAAGCGGCTATCAATTCGGAGATTGGGTGGTTGAGGACTTTGAGACGGGACAACGTGGAAGACGTGAAGAGGGATCAGAAATTGGGCGACGAAGGCGTCTTTGAGAACTTGGATCTGCTGAGGCTCAGCTCGAGAAAGTCAATGATGTCTCTGGCCAGTGGGGTCAGCTCACCTCCTCCACCTCCTTACGAAGAACCTGTTGGTGGTCAACCGTCAACGAATGCAGATCAGAAGCTTAGCAGTACCGTAGCCATAACTCAGATGGCTACGAGTATGTCGGATAACTTCCTTGAGCCCGAGAGAAGGACGTCCTATCCTGGATCCATAGGAGAGTCCCGGCCAGCTTCTGTCCATGGCTACACTGCGTTACCACATAGCCCATCTAGCAGAACCAACCAAGGATATTGGCAAGACAGCACGACCCACATTAGTACAAGGCAGAAGTACGCAGCCTACTCTCCAGACTCTGCCATTCATGTGCCAGATGTCAAGGCGAACATTCGCCCAGGAAGATCTTTCAGCGACTTCGAACCAAGAGCGCATCATGTTCCACTTTTCCATGATCAATTGCAGCGACAGAGGATACCAAACTCTTATTCCTCCTCTTCATTGCCAATCACAAATAACCACGGAATTCCTCATAGTCTTCTACCAGCCAGACCTGCCCAGCGCCAAGAGAGTTACTTTCCTCGCAGCCACTCTTCTCAATCAAGCTTACCAACGTCACCACTCTCCACAAACTCAACGATAGCCACATATCCGAGAGTCCTTCCACCTTATCCTGATTTCGCAGACAACCATCAACCTCAGCGGCCAGCTCCTCCACCAATACCACCAAAGGACGCGCCTTCTCGACAGCAACGACCACACTTGGACTCGAGCTCTCGCAAGGCTCAAAGCGAGCCCCTGGTCAGCAATCAATCCGACCAATCTGGCATCGGTGACTGGTGTCCTACTCCCGAAATATCCTTCCAACTACCATATATGCCTACTCCAAGCCCAGCACCGACGCCCAGTATACCATCAGTCCCAACTTTCTCGGATGAGAAAATCGCGATATCCTATGTGCCTTTCAGCTATCAGGCACAATCAGACGTCATGTATAGGGATGAGAGGGCAAAGCATGAGACACCAGCGCCGGCAGAACTCTACCCACAACCTCTCAACTTGGGGCCAAAATCGTCGAGTGTAACTATGCGGTCGTCCTTCGATGACAGCGACAAGATGACAGTCTCATCAATAGCTTCGACACCAAGGGGAAGCTTCGCAAGTATGAGCGACATTGACTACTCGAGCAGCTTCAGACGTAGCTATGCTCCTACACCAATGCCTCCTCAGTCTGAGCACGTTGAAAAGGAGGCAATCATCTACTCAGCTTATGCTCCCACACCAGTAATGTCACCAGTCAATTTGTCTAAGAACGAAACTGTTTCGGACTTCCGTGGTCTGGAGATACGAGATCCTGTTGATGAGGAGAGAAGTGTAAGTAGACTGACGTCACGGACAAATGAGGTTTGTTGGCAGGAAGAGGAGGATCCTGAAGAGGCGTTTTTCAAGGACTTGAGGATGCAGGAGCTTGAGAAGAGGAGGAGGATAGCTGCTCGGAATGGTGGTCGGGCTTGAAAGACTATCGTGTCTACGGATCGCGATTCCGGCATCCTTGACTTATCTGATACGATATGAAGATAAATGATGAACAGACATTCCCTGACTGCAGAACTTGTATGTAAACAAGAAGTGATCATTGAACCCGAAAACAAGAGTTGTGAAAGCCAAATTCCCACTGACAATAAAACAATCGGTACACTCGACCTCCCCAATGATGATTTTCAGCAAGTGTCCATACTCCATCTGTCGCACCCAAGTTCATTTCATACCCTCAAACATAGAAATTGCCCTGTCCCAGAAAGGAAAACGCTCATATGATTGTAATGATTATTTCAGACGTCCACTCCTCCGTATCGTCATACGCATTGAGACGCCTCGATTCCTCAGCATCAGAACCATATTCAAGACAAGACCCAGATGACTCGCTGTAAATATCCTCCCTCTCCTGGCCATCCTCAAGAGAGACATTACCTGCATTATCCGACGTGCTTTCGTGGTTTCCATCAGTGTCACCAAAATCATCTTCAACATCTAGCTCCTGATTCTCCTCTGAGCAAACATCACCCGCATCATCCAACAGATTTTCCCCACTTCTGTCGCTGATACCATCGGAGGCAGTCCTCGGGTTTTCCGCTCCTGTGCAATCTCGTTCTCTTTCGAGGAGTGAGGGAGAGTTCTTATTCCTTGATTTGCGGGTTCCAGGCATTTCTGTCCTCAAAGCTGGTGGTATCCATAAGTGGGTTGTTGACTCGGCTGTCAGGCTCTTTATAGGAACATGAGAAGTCTCCAGGTGCCCTACTCGATTGTATTGACCTGGTGAGCCCGTGCTGACCAAAATTATGCCCTGAGGAAATTCCCAATCTGTGTTTCGTAACATTGGCAAGTAACTCAGATCTTCAGCTTTGTAATCTTTAGGAACATCTGCAGTGATCATTGCAACACGACGCCCACCTAGGTCTACAAAGAGTTGTTGCGGATGGCCCCTTTCACGCTTATAGATCTGCAGATTTCTCATGGTCCGAAGCCAGCCTTTGACTTCGAGAATTCCATAGGATATCTGGCCCATGTAGTCGTCGGCCACAGGTGTTATTGTGCACCGCAATATCTTGACCATCGTTTCCACTTGGGGTCGATCGACTTTCAAAATGTGTTCCACACGTCCGATGATAGAGGCCCACGACCATGTCGGAGCACAATATACCTTAGTACGTCGGGAGACTTCACATATATCAAGATTTGACCTTGATAAGAAATTGTCCCTCGAGATCGAGCTCCAAAGTAGCCCAGGAACGAGATTGTAGTCCCAAATACCAGCCAGATACTTAGCTTTGATTGCAGGCTGCAATTCCTTCGCGATAGCAGAAATGGCCACAAGTCGGTCCCCATCTTCGGTCAGCAAGCACGACGTATACGAGACCTGGATCGAGTTCCAGAGGTTGTGAGCTGCTTCGGGTGTGAATGGTAGCTCTGCGTCATCCTTAAGCCTACTTATGCGATCATAGTAGAAGTTGCGTTGCGAGGAGGGCATTCCTTTCGAATATGATTCACATGCGTTCTAATGAGCTGTCAGCAGGTCTGTGATAGGGGACAGAAGTTTTATCGAGTCATGTCAAATTTTGAGGACAGAAAAGGGATGATAAGATTACCAGCTCGTTACATTCCCAGAGGAGTTGTTTTCGCCCACAATGAAGTATCCTGGGGGACAAACATCTTTCCTGGACGACCCAAGCTCGTTGGTTCAAAGGCGCATTTTCGACATCTTCCTCGGTCAACTCACCGGGAACCAGGCGATAAAGACCTGAATCGCCAGAAATTCCAAGAGGGTGTGTGAACTCTAGCAGGCTTTCCTGGATTAAGCGAGGGTCTCGCTTGAAGAAACATCCAATGCTTCCATCAGATGCAGCGGTTGCCGCAATGTTGCATAGTGCATTCTTGTATATTTCGCCCATCATTGCCGACTCTATTTCCCAGTCTTGACTGCAGTCCTGAACGATACACAGAGAGTCAATCCACAAGTATGCGACACCAAGTGTACGGGCGAACCGGATAGCATCCTGAAAGGTTTTGGAAAGCTCAGTAAAGTCAATAAAGTCACACATCTGCGCCAAGTAGTTCGTTTCTAATCGCATAGTCCGAAGTTTCCCCCAACAGTGACTGAGGCTGATGTATGGTAATGGGCTTGAACTTTTCTCAGTTACGACTAGGTGCAATTCAGGCTGTGCGACACTTCCCAAATATAATAGGCGGGTGGGAACAAAGTGGTCGCTTCGTCCCGCGCTGCATTTTTTATGATATTGGAAACAATTACGAACCCATGAGAATGCTAACTGCCAGGATTGTTCGCTGTCGGTCCTGTTCGATATGTCGTGCACCTGTCTGTATGGTGCTTCTGAATGCAGTCAGCAACAATTCGAATACCAACGTATAACGTAGAGGCCATTGACCTAGCTGACCTTCGAATCTTGTGAGGTTCAGGTTTCCAAGGAAGAGGAAATATGGACTCAAGTCCTCGTACTTTTCGCCAGGAGTTCCCGTATATTTTTCCGAGATGTTTTTATCAAAGGTATCGAAGAGATGAAATTGAATCCTTGTGCAACTGACTTCGGGATACCGCCAAATACTCCATTTAAGACAAAGTGATTCCCGATGTCGATCCGGATGACGAGGCTCTAACTTATCCTCATCTAAAAAGTCAAAATAGTACCCTGCCAGTATAATACACACACGACAGCCAGTCTCTGCTGCTTGAAATAAAGCTCTGACACTGGTATGGTGATTATAACAACCACCTTCTATGGCAACAGTGTACGTGAGTGGCTTGCAAGCCTCGCACAGCGTGGAGTTGACGCTCATCTTTTGCTGAGATCACACGTCGTAGGATGTCGCTCTGGATCGGGGAGGTGGATAAGGTTCAACTGATAGTTGAGGATTGAGTTGAGAGTAAACACAACAAGAGATGACGCTGAGGTTGACGTTTGTCACCTGATCTCAAGTTACACAGGCACCTTAGGTAAGCGTGATGCATCGACGACCAATCGAGTATTGTACTAGTAAGATTTTTCCAACATTCTCAGCCACAGGAGTCATGTACGGAAGGGAGTTGCCATATTTCATGCAACAAAAGTGTGGCTAGGCGGTGAGACATTTTTGCTGCCGCTTTTTTCATGATTCCATTCTCTCACCACTACACCTACTCACTACAACTACACCAAAACAGCTCCAAAATGGGACGCGTACGCCATGAATGGAAGACGCCAAAGAAGTCAAGGTTCTTTGGCTTACTAGAACGCGGTTTCTCAATTCCGGCAGCTGCAAAGGAGCTAGATTTAGACAGTAACAGCATGGAGATGGACGAACATCGAGTCCCCGAACCTGACCGCAGAACTCGTCCCTTTTCTCAACAACAACTTGGTCGGCATCGAAAGGTTACAGACGAGCATATTAATCAAATGATCCTTTGGATTACCGGCCACTACGACCGTCGAATCCTAACTCTCGAAACGATTGCACAAGAAGCTTGCGGTCTAAAGGCTACATACCGAACACTTGTTAGAGCTTGGGGACGCTAGGGATATCACCATCACACTCCTGACTCGAAACCATTCCTTACTACGGCTCAAAAGCTTACACGGTACACTTTTGCGGTTGAAAATTAGGATCGACCGGTCGAATATTGGAGAAAGGGCATATATACCGATGAAACAATTGCTCGAACCAACTTGCGTCGACGAGTCAAGCTACTTCGAACACGAGGAGAAAGAAGACGTCTCGATTGTATACAGTTTACTTTCAACTCTGGCCGAGATTCGATAATGTGTTGGGCTGCTATTGGATACAACTTCAAGAGCCAACTCTACTTTGTTTCAATGGAAGGACAAGGGAAAGGGTTTACACAAAAGAAGTACGAAGAACAAATCCTTCGAGGACCTCTTAAAGGGATCTTCGAAGACCGGCATTCTCAAGGATTCTTTTGTGTCGAAGATGGAAGTAAAGTTCATGGCCTCAAAGACACAAGAAGGAACAAAGGACTTTGTAACAGTGCTAGAATAGAGTGTCACATTGATACTCTACTTGATTGGCCTCCAAACTCCCCGGACTTGAATCCTATTGAGAACGTGTAGAGGATCTTGAAGCAAAAGTTAAGGAATAGGAACCCTCACGGAGGATGGAGCCTCGAACAGCTCAAGAATGCTTTGATCGATATTTGGGACAACGAGATTACAGTGCAAGATTTCAACAAATATATCGATTCTATCCCTGAGAGGATTCACAAGGTCCTAGCAAGACGAGGAGCTCAAACGCCCTATTAGAGCAGCAATGAAGATATACTATAAATGGCATAGTTTGGTGGCAGAATGTGACCCACTTTTGTTGCATGAAATATGGCAACCCCCTTACGTACTTCGTAAAAATGATGATATCTCAACGCTCAACAAAAGTATCTTTATTTTCCGGTTGTTCGCGGTCTTCGCTTAGTATATAGGGTGGAGCTTAGGTAAAACCAGTTTACCAATTCACATACTGAGTAGCATATTTCTACTCAGGTCGGGAAGCTCTGGGCACTATATAGAAACATCACGACCAAACAACCAACCCACCCTACCTCATCTTTCTTCCTTAGTATAATAAATCATAACAGCTCTAAACATCTTAGTCTGCAGCGGACTCTTACAACCGAAGCTCGTCGCATGTCCAGTCTCGAATGCTTCAGCTAGACTCGTCCCAGATGCATACAGCCCCAACGCCGCCGTCGTCAAAGCCGCCAAGAATAATACGAAATCAAAACCCTTTAGATACCACCTCTTAGTGAAAAGCCCTCTTTTCCACCTCGACCAATCTCTCCAAGTATCAATCCTGTGCACCTAACCTGTCACGGGATCAAAGCCTCGCTCATCTGGATGGATGGCATCTTCTTGAACTTTGATCCCAAAGTACAGTATGGCGGGGAAGGTATATGCGAATTGCAAGATACAGGCAGCATCGACCATGGATGTGATATTAGTGAATTGCGGGACTGCGGAAGCGAGCACGAACGCTGTGGACCAGTAGATAGGAACCATTGCGACCCAGAGCAGCTTGCCCTTCTTAGAAGTCAATTCGGGACCGCCCATCAGCTCTTGGACCATGTTCTGGTAGATAACTTTGATGCCAATGTTGCCATACAGGGTGCCGGCGATGAGACCAGAAACGAGGTTTATGGCATTGGTGACTGTTTGCCAGGTGTATGGAGAGAGGCCTTGGTTCGCGGGCTTGTATGTAAATTGGCCTTGCTTGGAGTATAGTACGAGACCGAACATTAAGTAACAGATGTAGATGAAGACCTCGGCGCAAAATTGGGCTTTGAGGAAGTCAAAGGGACGTTTCATCTCTGACATGAGCTCGCAGTACATCATAGATCCGCCTATATCTTATTAACAGATGCGAGATGATGTTTAGAGTCTCAACGGACCATATGCATAGATAACTTGCATAGCAGCATTGAGTTGAGAATCGAAGGTTGATGTACTGGGAGTCCAGACTGTGTGTTCGATTGGACCCTTCAATGTTCCAAAACCTGCAAGAGCCGCCTCATAATTAGGTGGCGAGTTAGAAGCAACGCCCATAGTCATGAAAATCCAAATGACATTCAACCATATAGCAAAGTTAGCCAGCCATCCAAAGCGTTGCAGAGTTTTGACTTGACCAATGACGAAACCACAAATCGGCCAGATCAAGACACAGATCGAGAAACAAAGTTTGAATTTGGACATCTGGGAGAGCGATTGACCATTCACGATAATGATGATACCGACGTTGGAAATGAGCTGAATGGACTGGAGGATGTTCATGCCGTGACGGGTATATTTGCCGAAGATGCGAAAGCCCATATCACCAAAAGTTCACATGGGATATTTGTCCGAGTCGAGTCGAGTCTCAGGAAGATGCGCCAGATCATCCATCCGGCGTAGAAAGCCATTACGCCCATACAGGTGTACATCAAGGTGCCACAAACGAATCCGAACTGAGAAACGGCATAGGGAGCGTTTGCAGGACCGAGGATATCAGTCGTGATGAGGTAGACGCTGTTGTTTATCAGCACTGCAGTGCAGATGTATCAAGTGGTTGGTGAGCTCACATTGAGGGCCATGTAGCATTTCTAGCAGCACGAGAAGCATATTCCCATTCTGCTGCAGAGACGATGGGTGACGGCGTGGAAGGTAATGCCTGTTTCTTCTCATCTATCTTCTCGCCATTACTAACAGCAATTTCAGACCCAGTGAAAGAGGCATCGGCGTTGCCAGCGAGGCGGGCTCGCTCGGCAGGGTCTAAGCCCTCTCGTTCCTGCTGACGCTGAATTTTGGCATAGTAGAAGTACTCTTCGAGCGTAATGCTTGGGTCATGGAGTTGCGTCGAACCGCTGCTGGTATGGGAACCCGACCCTCTCCCATGCCTCTAGATGTTAGCTGAAGGGAAATATCTTAAATGGGGGTATGAGCTTACTCAAGCGGGGATCTCCCCCAGACCCCGCAATGAGGGCCATTTGGTTCGCCATGTTGCAAAAGTTACTATAACAGCCTTCAGAGGAAGATGATGTACACTCAAACGTTGAAACAGAGCTCTTCGGACATGCTGCAAGCTATATACTTCGTAGCACCTTGAGACGGGGCTCACCTTTCCAGAACCATGGTTATTACATGGGTACCACACACGATCCATATCTCGCCTCAATCCCGGTCAACCCAATATACCCACTGTACCAGCACTATCAAGATACCATTATTGGTTGAATCAGTATAAATATACCTGGCAAACACATGGCGATGCCTGACTGTCTCCTTCCTAAACCAAAGTAAGAACGTAGCATCCAAGACTATCTAGAAACTCTGACAGCGGCACCGTTATCGCTAGAGCATCGGGCAAGTCACTAGCATCACAAGCCATACTAGCAGCCTCCTTGGCAAGTTGGGGTGGACTTGATGAGGTGTTAAGCTTTCGGCGCTGGCCGTTTTCCCCACAAAAGCACTTACACGCATTATCAGTGCATTGCAGTATCCCAGACTCTTGCATCAACGCGATGTTATTGCAAATTGTATGTATTGATGTGCGCAACAAATAACCAAGAGTAGTAGGATATATAGACGAAAGAGAGTAGAAATCCTGAGATGACGAAGGCCAAGACACAACGTCCATCTGAACTCTAGTCGTTTGATCCAATTTACATGTTTAACAGGCTAGCATTCCTATTCTGTAGTGGATCGATAAGAGATACCACCTCGACAAAGTCTTTCACAACTCGAAGAGTGGTATGGCTGCTGACAGTGTAGATCTAGATGCAGCCTTGACTTGGATGGGATGGATGCTTCCGGCGCAGTAATCGCCTATCGTGGTGTATGAGCTCGGAGAAAGAACGCAGTGGTAGCCTCGGCAGTGATCTCCATGATGCTTGAATTGGTCAAGAAACAGAAAAGAGACCAGGGTATTGCTTGGTAGTGAGGGGTAAAGACAAGCTGCCGGGCTTCCCCAAAACCGCACAACTGGATCGGAGGCGACAAAGGTTCAAGGGTGGGGTATGTACTTCAATTTGCTACCACACCGAGAAAGATTGTGATCCTAGCAAACAAGAGAGGAAGTTTGTGTGTGCCACTGAGCCGTAATAATCATGTCGTTGCTTAGAAAGATAAGTGCTACGCCAAGTTGAAGAGCAGCAAATTGAATATAGTACAGATCGAACTAGTATGTTCGAGCAAGACTTAGTAGCGAATGCCTCAAGAGTCAAGAGACATGACTGTTGCGCGAGACTTCAGCTCCAGCGATACTCAATAGGAGGAGAACGCGGCACTTGGCGGTGGCCCTGACCTTTCCCTTCGCAGGAAGAAGGCTCCCAATTATGAGATTGCATGCGAATAACGTAAAGACTTCCGAGTCCAAAACCTGAGGTATATCCTTGGCAGAAAAAGACAACTAATATATAGAGGAAAGAAACGAGGTTCGACGTTAACGTTAACTTCTGCCAAGTCGTCAAAACTGCTTGGCTATGGAGAGTAAGACGACATTAAACTGGGCCGACAACTTGCTATTACAGACCTCAACCATGGTATTGGATCGGCACACAGACCAAGGTGAATACTTCACGGCTCGTTATGACTGGAAACTTCAATAGATCATCAATTTCGTGAAACATGGTGATACTGAACGGGACTGGAGTTCTTGACCCGTACATGTGATCGCAAATCACTATCTGCTCAAGATGAGTTTGTGGGGCAGGACGTTGTGGGTAGCTCTGAGACATTCTCATTTTCATACACACGTATCAACAAATATTCACACCCAGTTCGACCTTACGAACTTACGAACCATTTGCAAGACTCTGACACCAGTTGTTGTAATCCGAAAAGAACAGCGCTTGCATCTTCACCTCCCCTGTTACCCAGGCGACCTGCGAAGCACAATATATCGTCGCTATAATCTCGAAGTCCTCCTTGTCGGCACGGTATATGCTATTTGCAACCAGTTGGCTAGCTGTACTGGCTGCTCTTGCGAATGCGCGTGAAGGATCCTTGGCGGCCTCTGCGTGTATGGCCTTGAGTAGTTCAATTTGCTCATTCACGTTAATTCCTTGAACGACACCCTTCGATGTTTTGCTGTGTTGCTGGAATGTGTGGATAATCTTGCTAGCTTTGTCTGCAATTTGTTTAGTTTTGGTGGTGCGAATGAGCTCGAGTAGAGGTACAAGGAGGCCGAAAGCCAAGGTGTTGGTCGCTTGCTTCTTGACGTAGATATCGAGAAGATCCAGAATGCGTGTCTTGAGATTGACCACATCCTCTTTGTCGCTCTTCTGCTCCTTTTTCTTGTTTGTCGGCTTTTTCATATGTGAGAAGATCTCCTGCAGTTTTGGATCCAAGGCCATCATCTCAGAGTCAGTCATATCAGCGTCGCTGTCTTCGGCATCTGCATCACCCTCTTTTCGAGTGCCAAGTGCTGCCTCGAGGGCGGCCTCGAGTTGGGTCTTTGCCTCGTCATCTTCCTCCTCCGAGGGCTCATTGTCTTCATCTTCAGCACTGGACTCGTCGTCCTCATCTTCGTGGAGATGGCCATTGAAAGTGCCTTCATCTCCATCCATATCAATCATCTCAACATCGGAATCCAATTCATCTTCATCCTCGCCATCATCTGCGCCAGCCTCTGCCTCTTCACCAAACAAAGCTTGCTTGCCCCTTGAATTTTCCTGAGATTGAAGATCATCCGTCATACGTTTCAACCCAGCTTCCGTAATGTGTGGCAAAAATGCCCCAAATACATACTGTGTAACTTTTCGCAGTAACGCCGATGGTTGCGAGAGGAAAGATAGCAAGAGCTCAACCAACACTTCCGAAGCGTCTGCATCCGAGTCCTCTGAGTCTTTATGTCGAATAAGCTTATCATAACACAATTTTACCTCCTCGAGATTTGAGACTGCCTCGGCCTCCCCGTTGTAAAGATCGAAGATGATGAGTGAGGATAACAGAGCTATCGCTTGTAACGGAACTTTGTCCGCTTCACTTGCTTTCCTGATTCTTTTCAGGATTTTCTCCAAGGTCGATATTGCCTTGTCCTTAACATCCGCAATCCCAGCGTCCATTTGAACCGCGTTAGGAGAGAGCGATAGTAACAAATTGCATGGATAGATGTATCCTTCAATATCTGAGAGTAGATGTCCAAATGCGGACATAAGGCGGTTGCGGAATAAGGTTCGAGTCTTTTCTGAGATTGGCGGTTGGTACACATCATCTTGACAATATGCCACCTCGGCTAGGGCATACAAAGCAGTTTCCGACACCACGCTGACGCTGACGTCGGTAGAGTCCTCGGCAGGCTTCACATTGCGGATTATGATCAACAGATAATCACCGAGTAGTTGTCTCCGCGACTCAGTTTCTTCAGACTCGGACCTAGAAATTTTAGTAAACGTCTACAATTCGGAAGAAGTAAACGTACTCGTCGATCTTTTGGACAGGTTCAACCAGGGTCTTGATGACGGAAGGGGCAGTCTTTTCATTAACCAATGCCAGTAAAGACTCGACTGTCTTGACATTTTCCTTTGCAGACTTTGCGCTGGTCTTTGCAGACTTGGCTTTCGTCTTTCCTGGTTGGTCCTCCGTTCTGGAAAGCTTCGTCCTTGTAATGCGGTCGAAGTGATAGTTCCCGTTGCCACCTAGGAGATGGGCAAGAAATGTCTCCACAAGTTTGGGTTTCTTTTTAGCAGCCTGGATCATGGTATCGCGAGACTTCTTTGCCATTGCGTGAAGATTGCGGTCTTCGTCCTGAAGGTGATTGATAAGGCATCGCATGAGGTTCTTGCTAAACACACTTGGCAATAATTTGCCGAAAGAATCCGCATCCAAGATGACCCTTTGAAAAAGTAGGAAACCCCAGTATTTGCGCTCATTCGATGCAGCTGAGGAGAAAAGATTCTCTGTAACGTGGTCAGTAAGTAGTGTGTTTGAGTATTATGAAGACCAACCGTCGACTGCGACTTTCCAAAAATTCTGAAAGTCCGACTTGATGTTGTGGACCTTGTTTTTTGCTGCTGCTGCGTATGCTGCCAGAACAATGTCCCACACATAATGAAGTTGGGGATTCCAACTCCCCGTTTGCTTGACTTGCTTCGAAACATTACCGGACTTGGCTTCCTCGTCTGGTGAACTCTCCTTTAGGGCCTTCGCAAGTAACTTGAGATGCTCTAACGGATTGCCGCTCTGTCCCCATGGCTTGCTCGGGAGCTTCATGTCTGGAAATCGGCTTCTGGCCGTGAGCCAAATACCAACACCTTCGGGCGACAAGGCCATCCCAGCATCTTCAAGTGTCGTGAGAGTATACTCGGCGTGGGTCTGGCTCATCTGCGAGATGGCGCTCACGATCACTGATCCGCAGAGTTCCCGGATCCATGGTTTCTTCTTCGCAAGGTCCAACAAGTTCGCCAGAACAACATTCCACCTTTTCGCATCTAGAAACACGACTTCCGCTTTCACAAAGCTCTCCAGACCAAACAACAAGCCAAAGTGGTGATCCTTTTTTCTTGCCCGTCCAAGTCGCCCTCCGGCTTTGTCTTTGCAGCAAGCATTCCTAGGACTCTGTCGAAAGTCAAGCCTGGGTAATTCTGCGCTGCCAGGTCTTTCGTACCATACAATCCACGCAAGATTTCGGCCAATGCGGAACCAAATCCAAGCCTTGCAGCCTTCCTCCCGCTCGCCAGTCCGCGAAATAGCTTTCCAAGATGTCGTTCTAATGTTTTCTCCTCAACACCATCTCCTCCTAGCAAACCATCCACCACCGCCATCGCAGCTCTGATCCGGTCATCATCGAACTCACTGGCCAACAGCTCATATAATTCGAATTCGCGTGTACGTTCTGCGCCTTTGGGATCGACAACAAATGGTGATGAATCGAGGGGTTCAAGGACAGCTTTCGTAGTGGTTCGTTCGATATTTCGCTCCTTTTTCTGCTGTTTCTTCGGGGAGTCTGCCGACGGAGTTTCCTTCGTTGATCGTTTTCGTTTTTGCCCCATTTTGACTGCTTGTACTCTGCGCTGAATGTTTCAATGATATTCAGAGCTTCGAACATTGCATTCAAAAATAATTTAATTGCCGAAAACGTCAACCAAAAGAGGCAACGCTTCGCTGGGGCGGTAAGCAAACCACGGGATCACACGTAACGTCCTCGATGGGTATGGATTTATTTACCTATGCACGGAACGTGCTCTTCTCATCTTCAAATCGTCGTAGACCCAAACCTATACCCAACGACACTCTACTGAAGGTTTACAGATAGAAATATTGAGTTTGAGGCATCCATTCCCTCCGCTGTATCCGCTCATCGACGTCTAGTAGAACCCTTGCGTTCGGAAGCATTCTCAGAGGCTGACTCGTCGCAGTTGCATGCACAGCGCTTCATGTTCTGCCTCGGGGAAACTGTCTTTTGTTTCTCCTCTCACTCCTGCTTAGAACTTTATCTGCAGTCTGTCCATTCATGCCTTTGCGTCTCAGATGCGAAGCTTATTGCAGAGTTGTTACCAGAGCTTCGGTAAAGATTGTTGAGCCAAGAGCCAATAGGTCCTACTTTTCGATGCTTCCAGACTGTACTTCGATGGTTATTTCAGCATCAGGTGTTCCCAAGTCCCTGTTGCACCAAACCTTGCTCCTTTGAACCTTAAATCCGACAAACTGCATGCGTCAGTCCAACGTTGTAAAGCAGTCGCTCCATGTCCGCCCAACTGTTTGAATTCAATCAATAGATCAAGCTACCCTGGCACAATACTGCTCTCAGTCCAGAGATTATCCCTGATCGTACTGGCTTCAAAGGTAATGCATCATTATTACTACACTTTGAACGTATATCACAGAGATGCCCACCATGAACCTCGTCTGGTGTGCAAGCGCTGATATATCGTCGTCCCTTAACGACAGCGGAGAGCAGGAGCTGAAAGTTTCCGGGTCAGCAGGAAAGGCTTACGAATGCGAACCTATGTTCTTGGTGCATCAGCACAGGAAGAGACTCATCATGACACGCCAAGTTCAAGATAAGGTGCAAAACGTCGAAGCTACCATACGGACAATCGAAACCCAAAATTACGCACGGAGGCTACCTGTATAGCATATCAACAGCCATCGTGATGAGTTCTCCACCATCTCCCGATCTCGATCTGGCACGGGGGGCTCTCGGCGTAGGAACGATAACTGATTCGACATACCATGACTCGCGAAAGGAGGCGAAACTTCAGAGTCGTATGTTAGATGCAAAATTCTGGATACTGCCACATAAGGAAGACGTTACCGTGACCAGTATCCTACCATTTAGGGTACAAACTATCGCTACCTTAAGATTTGTGTGAGACTGACGTGGAGTCAGGCCGCCACCGGAAGCTCTAAAGGGATCACCGAAACCAGCTTATTGATATTGAGACTTGAATCAATGATGCGAAAGCTATCGATCACGAATCAGACACCCAGATTGCCCTCTCCAGACACGAAAGTCTGGACGCAGGTAAATCCAAGAGCAAGCTAGTAAACTCAGTGCTCGCTCTCCAAGCAGATAACGATTGGATTGGATATACCCCTCCGCTCCATCTCTCCACAAAAATTTCTTTCCCCGGAAATTCAAACTTCGTCTCTCTGTTTCTCCTTCTACTTCGAGGCTCGAAAATTCTACTCTCTTTCAGAGATATAATGAGAGTACTGTAGAGGTTATTTCTAGCTCTCTTAATAGGACAGAAGAAAAGAAATGCAGGTTCTAATCTGCTTGTATCCCAGAATTCCAATTTGAACATAGGCAAGGCAAATAAGAGATATGCCCACAGGCAAACAAATTAGAAGAAGCTGAACGTTTAGCAAGAATCAAGGTCTTGCTATCAGATTTTCCGACGACTTACCATGAACAAGTCATCCTTTAGAGCAGAGGGGAATAATACAGGAATGAGCTCGACGCAATGAAAGTATCAAGCGTACAATATTCCATTCAATATGGCTCTTCGTCGTTGACCATACAGCTTGGCATCGAGAAATAGGACAGCTCATCCTCTCTACCTGCCTCAATCTCCATCTTAGCGCATTCAGTGGTATTGACTTCAACCGTACCTCCCAAGCAGCATCTGAAAAAGTAAGTTTACAAGACTCCTCAAAATACAACGAAAAGAAGAAATACTCCCTCCTTCAAGATCCGGGGAAATACTCAGACCCACACCCCCACTAGCGCCAACTCTAAAAATAAACAATTTCCCCACCAAATCAACCCCTCCTCTCTTCATCCCCAACCGTGCAACAAAACAGCCGCTTCCTTCACTCACGAGGAGTCGGCACAATGGGTTCTACGGCCGAGGAACCGCAGATCGAGGCGAATGAGGTTACGGTTCTTGTTACTGGGTTCGGGGTACGTCAATATTTTTTGTTATCATTATCGGTCTTGAGGTCCTGAAGGTGGGGTCACACGAGCATATCCAATTTTCCAATTGTGATTTCCCAAAAGTTGTTGCGCTCCCCTTCTTCGATTCTGTGATCGATATTTGAAAGAAGCAATAGCTGATGACAAGCAAACAGCCTTTCAGAACCCAAAACCCAATCAACCCATCCTGGGAAATCGCCCACCTCCTCCCTCCATTCCTCCCTCCCCTCCCCGCCTCTCACCCAGCGAACACAATCTCCCTCCTCACCCCTCCCCCAGTACGAATCCTCGTCCACCCCTCTCCAATCCGCGTCTCCTACATCTCCGTCCGCAATCTCATTCCCTCCTTATGGAAAGACACCTCGCGAAAAATAGATTTCTGTATACACATCGGCATGGCGTCGGGGCGAAAATTTTACTCGATAGAGAGAAGGGGTCATAGAGATGGATATTACATGAAAGATGTTGATAACATGTTTTTGAATGATGAGGCGGAGTATAAGGAGAAGGGTGAGGAGTGGGTGTGGCATGGGATGCCGGAGGAGTTGTTGAGTAGTGTTGATGTGGATGATGTTTGGAAGAGGTGGAGGTTAAATCTATCTGTTCCGTCGACGGGGAGTCCGGTTACTACTGCTTCAGATCCTAATGCGGAGGTTGCTGAGGAGGCGCAGACGGGAAAGAGGGAGGTTGATGTTAGGATATCAGAGGATGCGGGGAGATATTTGTGTGACTTTATATACTATTCTTCCCTTGCTGAGCTTCATAAGAAGGGGGAGGATAAGAGAGTTTTGTTCCTGCATGTGCCTGTTGATGCGGATGAAGCGAGTGTGAGAAAAGGAGTTGAGATTACGGTGGAGTTGATCAGAGCGGTAGTAGTTAGTGAGATGATGAAGGAGGTCAAAAGGTTAGCTGCCAAGGGGGAGGGTATGGCAGAGGCGGTGAGGTAGGAGACAATGAGGAAGGCCATGAGCTGTTGTATTGGCCGATGTGAATTTCTGACAAAGAATGTGGGTAGTACGCGTAAAGTGTTATATGGTGAGACTCGACATGATTAGCGGGCTGCATTTGGATAGCCCTGATAATAGACAAACAATGATGATCTTGAGTAATGCACTTCATTCTGTATATAAACGCTGGTCCAGAGCGAACGTGTACTAGTGATGTATAATGACCTGCGAGGCAATCAGTTGCGGAATTACGCACGATTGAGTAAAGCAGCTGACCTTGAACCCCTAGTGACGTGAGAGCTGAACGACCCTGTCGACCTGATAATTTCATCTACCAGTGTTGCGCTTTGTCTTACAGGATTCTTTGCCTTCGTCGCAATCAACGTGGAAGTCGTGAAGATCCAAACCCGGCGGCAACTTGTTGTACTTCCCCCAATTCGCCCGAACTCGCGGGTCGTGTCCCAACAACCTTGAATTCCCGTCCGGACAATCATCGCCGGGTTTCTTCTGGATGCAAACCATATTCTCATAGCGGGGATACGCCAATCTCAACCTTTTTATATTCTCCATCAGAGCGTTGATCTGTTCCACAGTTCTGCTTCCCTCTATCAGAAGCTCGTATGACAATGTTGCAGCACAGAACAAATGCAGCCCACGCTCCCACTTCGGACTCTTTAAGTTGAAAATCTCCACGATTTGGGAGTCCGTGAACATCTTGACATCCTTGTGTAGTCGGTCTTGGAAATGGTCGACAATGATATTTCTCAACGAGTCAATTTCATAGTCGTCCACGAAATCACACAACTCCATAAGGCCTTCAAAAGAGATATCTCGCGCCTTGCTATACTTTTTCATGGCTTGTCTCGAAAGCAGGTATATGCAGTTCCTGACAACATTCGGCTCATCGTTTTTGAGAGTAAGGTAGTCGTAATCGTGATCTCCTTCATTGCGGAACCGGTTTTGTCTATCGAGTATCCCTCGCAACTTTCTCGAGCTGTTCGCCACGACGTTATTTGCATCCTGGAATGAAGTGGGCCTATGGCCGACAATGCATTTGCCATTGCCACTGGTATAAGTTAGTAATGATTCAAGTATCCAAGAAGGCTGGGGAACTGAGATAGTACCTGGGTGGCCCGGGGGGTCGAGACTTGCTCTTGGCCAGTCTTAAAGACATGGTTATTGATATTGTGATGCTTATGGGATCATAGAATGCTGATTGATTGGTGTATGGGTGATGTGTGAAATTATGAGAACTTACGGGAATGCCTCACATCAGGACAACACGTTTTCTCACCATTCCTTCCAAACTTGGAAGGAACACAAGACATGTTTTCCCATCAAGTTGGAAACGACGGAGCAGATCTTGTTTTCCATCTCGTCGATTGGGGTAGGGGCCCGTCGTTGTCCGAAGGAAAGTCAACTCTGAGCAAGGAGAGAAAAGAGATCATTGCGTTTAGGCAGTCGGTGGTACTCTAGCAACAACTGCACACAAATGTCATCAAATAGAACTGCTAATGATTGAAGCAAGAAGACAAAATAATGGCAATGTAAGATTCTGTAAGAGGTTTTGACCAACCACGCTACCAATCTCTCCTGTCTGGTACCTTATGTTCTCATAATCACTCCTGTTTTTTCAAAACATTGAAGCCAAACATGACCATTCTTTTCAGATGAAAAGCTTGTGAACACGGAAACGATATCGACATCGATCTCTTCCAGATGTGCTCGACTCAACCTGATCAAAGACGTCCTGTGAGATGACGCTCTAGCTCAAACCCAAACGTCTCAAATTTGTGGGATGACGTTCAAATTTGTAGAATTGGTAAGCTCTCAGAGGCTTTGTCACACCGTGATGCCAATACATGTTTATTCGTAAGCTTCGAGAGTTGTATCCCAGTAGACCAAGACTTTGAAAGTAGATGCAACAGCTAGGAGACGATGTTGATATCCCTTCAACGTCTGGTTTTAATCAAGCCTCGGCAGTTCTGGCGGTGAGCGAGGGCAGAATAGATGGGGGCTTAGAAATCAACAACTTGCGTGCTCCAACTCTTATGTTTTGTATATAATCTGCTCTGTCCTGTATATATTTCCTTTCGTTCGTGCAATTCGATCACTATACGCAGTCTAGAGCCACAATGGGTTCAATATCGGCCCCTGTCAACAGGGCAGCACCAAACGCTCCTTACTTTACTCCAATCCAATCTCCCCCAGCAGGAACAGCTCTATCAGAGAACCCACCAACACTCTTCTCACCCCTCAAGATTCGAGATGTAACATTCCAGAACCGGATATGTGAGATCCCCCAGTTTTCCATTCCCCACCTCAATCCACCAGCTCTCAATTGCACTTCACTCCACCCCACTACCCCACCCTCTGCTCTCCTCTCTTCACCTCCATACTAACATAGTATAGGGGTTGCCCCAATGTGCATGTACTCCGCCTCCTCCGGCCACCTAACAGACTTCCACCTCGTCCACCTCGGCGCCTTCTCCTACCGCGGCGCCTCCCTTACAATAATCGAAGCCACCGCCGTCCTCCCCTCTGGCCGCATCACACCCCAAGACGCCGGTCTCTGGGATCACTCCCAAATCGCCCCTTTGAAACGTGTCGTCGATTTCATACACTCCCAGAGCCAGTTGATTGGTATCCAACTCGCACATGCCGGGAGAAAAGCCTCGACGTGTGCGCCGTGGTTGATGGATAGGAGGAGTGGGAAGGGCGCTATTGTCGCTACGGAAGATGTTGGTGGCTGGCCGGAGGAGGTAAAGGGTGCTAGTGCTATAAAATGGGGTGATGGATTTGCGGATCCTAAGGAGATGAGTGCGCAGGATATCCAGGATGTGATAAATGGGTTCAGAGATTCGGCGAAGAGGGCTGTGGAGGCGGGGGTGGATGTTATCGAGATTCACGCCGCGCATGGGTATTTGATATCCTCCTTTCTGAGCCCGATCTCGAATCGAAGAACGGATAGATATGGAGGGAGTTTCGAGAATAGGATTAGGTTGTTGACAGACGTTATCAAGGTCGTGAGAGAGGTTATTCCAGAGGGGATGCCACTTCTTGTTAGGGTTAGTGCGACGGAGTGGATGGAGAATTCTTCTGAGCCTGATAGTTGGAAAGTCGAGGATACGATCAAACTCGCGAAGCTCCTCCCTGCTCTGGGGGTCGATTTATTGGATGTTAGTTCTGGTGGGAATAACGAGAAACAGGAGGTCACTCCATATAACGACTTCCAAGTCGGTATCGCGGGCCAGATCCGGGAAGCGTTGTTTAAGGATGGGATTAAAGGTCTACTGATTGGAGCTGTGGGTATGATTACGGAAGCTGAAGCTGCGAAGGCTATTGTTGAAGATGGCAAACAAGTACACGAAGAAGGGAATGGGAAAGCGACGAGTGAGGGGACAGAAGGGGCTGGGAAGGTGATTGAGATTGAGGATGAGCAGGGAGCTAAGGCGAAAGCTGATATTGTGCTTGTTGCGAGACAGTTCTTGAGAGAGCCGGAGTGGGTGTTGAGGGTTGCGTATAGACTTGGGGTGAAAGTTCAATGGCCGCAACAATACCATAGAGGACAGTTTGTTAAGGGGAGTAAGATCTGATGCGATCTCGAGATGAAGATTAGAACACACAGATAGATTACATGATACACGTAGAATACGATAGAATGACTCTTATGATCATTGGCTTTTTCCACTCTTGTTAAAATACTCATCCTCTACTCGCAAACTCCGCCTTGCTCATCTCCAATCCTTAGCTAGCGATTCTCTCATTTTTCTCATTCTTTGAGACTCATCGTAACCCTTCCTACCCGACCCTGAGGCTCCACGCTCGAACGCCTTCCAAAACTTGAAGATGAGATCCTCACAACTCCCCTTTTGCCTTCCCCTCCTCATCACCTTTCCCACTTCCACTGCCACTACCCACAACGAACTTCCACAACGCCCCCACAGCTCCACTGACTCCGGCTAGTCACATACTCGCAGCCTTGGGAGGGTACTGTTTACCGTCTCGCACGACTTTTGGCTCGCACTTTTTCCTTTCATTAGCACGACTCACGTGAAATACTTTAGGATGGGAGAAGAGGGTGGGAGGAGAAGATGCGAGAAGAGGATCAGGAAGAAGAGGAATATCGTGATTGAGAATGGCAGAATGTGTTGGAGAAACGAGATGAGAATAGACGTACAGTACAGCGTTCTTCAGCAGGGATGGAATCCATGACTCCTGGAACGTGGGAGCCGCAGCCGTACCAAGTTGCTTTTTCTATTGTTGGGAGTCAGCGCGTGCTCAACTAAATTAATTGTATAATCACGACGTTGACGATAAAAGAGAAACTGGATGGATGGTAGTGAACAGAGAGATATAGGGAGCAAAGAGGGAAAACATACGGCACGTCGCACAAGTAGCTTTCATACACATCTTGACTATCGCTCTTCGATCTTCGATCTTAAAACTGAATCTAGCTTAAACTTTAACGGTCTGCTTTGATCAGAGGTCTTGTTTGCTTTGATGTTTTCTTTTCGACAGTTCGAGAACAAATTCAAGTTCAGTCGAGAAGAGAAGAAAAGTCGTTGTCGTTATATGCCCAAGTGTAACTCCCAGTCGGCGATTGGAAAGAGTGAAAGAAGGTGGGGTGAGATTGCCGGATGTGGCGAGTCGGGGTTTTAGCGGGGTGGGAGGGAAGCGAGGTCGGCGATGTTGGCGAGTGCCCCCTTTTTGCTTGAGATGGTGAATAACTAGGTAGGTATATATGATAGTGTGAAGCTATGGCGGGTGTGGATGATGGGTAGCTTTTCAATACTTTTCTGTAATTAATGGAGTAAGGGGAAAGGTTGGGAAGAGGGGAGGTGCGACATGTCACGGTGTATATGAGCTGTGCTTATGTAGGTGGTGAGGTCAATTGATCGAGGATGATATTTAGAGTCTCGCTATAAAAAGAGTTGCGAGTACTTCGAAAGAACATTTCTCAGGAAACATCTCATTTTAGACATGAAGTCTGGTTTCCAGACAAAGTCACCAGGCAAAGCAGTATTTGGCTTGGCCCGAGTCTCCCTTTCTCAGCAATGAAATACCGAGAGAATTCCACACAGCGAATCACAAGCAAGATCGTATGGGGTCTTAATGAATGTGGTTTTTATTGCTCGAAAGCTACGAACATGTACGAAATGATTCCTAATCCCAATCTTCCTCCTCTACGTGAGGCTATCTTTTCAATGCCCATAGAGGTGTAGAGCAGCTCAGTAGACATTTTGTCTCTTTCTCTCTTCGAAAACCTTCAAAGCCTCCTCGGCAGCCTTGACACCAGAGAGTGCCATAGCTCCAAAGGTCGGACCCATGCGGTTCGCGCCATCAACCTCGGATAACTCCATGCCACCGACAATCAATCCCGGCACAACCTCTCTGGTTCGTTTGACGATTGCATCTTCAGCAGTGTTCATGTCCAAACCTCTCATACCACCAAGCTTCTCGATCTGTTGCATAGATACAAGCCGCTTGACAGAGAAAGCACCAAAGGGACCATCATGGCCGGTGGTACTGATGACGAGAGGAGCGTTGATTGTGTTTGGGTCCATGCAGGATTGGTCGTCGTGGTGCATGGTGACCAAGGTCCAGTTTGTGACGACGCCTGCGATGCGGACGGCTCCGTCGGCATCAGAGGGGCGGGTTATGAGGTCTTCGACTGCGGTGGCGTTGAAGAGTTTGATGTTGGGGAAGGAGAGGACTTTGGAGAGGAGGGTTGAGGTAAAGAGGGCCTGAGAGGAAGATGTGTTAGCTGAGGCTCATTGATGATCATAACTGAGTTGGGAGTGTGAACGTACAGCATGCTTCACAACAACAAAGTCTCCTTCATCCTCAAATGGGACGCCAAGGTCGGTCAGGAACGCATCAGCAGGCTTGCGCATAACCATGGCAGAGAACAATTGTCCACCAAGCCAAGCTCCACCACCGGGAGACACAGAGGCCTCGATGATAGCGATCTTCAGATCAGGACGAGCTTTGCCAAGCATGTATGCAGCGCTCAATCCACAACTGCCAGCACCGACAATGACAATGTCGGACTCAGCATAGGTATCAAGATCCTTGAAATAGCGACGGGTCATGGCCCGGGAGACTTGAGACTCGCGGATGGGGGCGAATTTGAAACCTTGCTCCCATTTGTCGGCGAGTTCCTCGAGGGTTTTGCTCTTGTTGTTGTTCTGGATAGGGAAGGTCTTTACGTCGAAGGTATCTTTGAGAGGGACACTGTCGACGGCAGTTTCGTTGAACATTGCTGCGGGAGGAGACATTCTCAGGGACTTGTTAGATCAAGGTATGGACCTAGTATGGGTTAGAGCTGTAGTGGGTAGGGAGGCATGATCCTTTCGCAGGTATTATCCTGATCAAGTTGGAACCGTATAATCTCAGCCGGAAGACAGTATGCATGAGGCCAAATATCTCATCTGTGAAGATGGTGGATATGAGGCAGTGATGATACTGAGCTCTACAGCACCGGTCCATGCTATACGTTTTGTATATGTAAATACCTTGATCCTCTCAGGGATAATTCCATTGTTTGGACAGCATGACTCCTTCGTTCGAGAGAAGTACTTTGGTTTGGATGTTCTGAAAATATACAATTGAGTCAGCTACCCAATATTGGTGACCCAGAGGGTGATACAGACGTTGATGTTGGTATTGAATCGGCGTTCGTAAAGTTGGTTGAGGAGAGGGAAAGAGATTGAGGAGGATGAAAGATTATATGCTCGTGAAAGGAGGGGTAGCTCTTAGCACCACACCAAGTGGGAGCACAACCCTGCAGGAAGGACTTTTCCATTCCAAGCGACAAGTCTAGTTACCTATCCAAGCAATTTGATTGAGCATCGTGAGCGGGTTTTGGCCATTGACATTGAAAAATTGGTGATCGACCGTGGTACCTAGCTAGTCATTACATATTCGATAACGAAGAGTGGAACATGTTCAACAATCATTGGGCGTTGAGCAGGTAGGTAAAGATGGGAACAATGAGGTATCTGTATACGTGGTGTGACCGTGATCGTTGTTATTGGAGCTCTCGGAAAGGTCGCCACTTGGTCTCTTGGGTCTGATGCCAGATTGGCTCTTGTGCACCAAATACCAGAATTTCTCTAAATATGCCAAGTCAACGAGTGTAACTCTGCTCTGGGAGGAAAGTCAGGTAGGAGTAGTTTCTAATAGAGTGCAAAGAGCAGAGCCAGTTTCGGAAGAGATAGAAGATGTGCTCGAATCAAGCTTGTCCTTGGAGGTCAAGAATCCAAAACACCGACAAGATGCATCGTTCTCGGCTGCTTCTAGCAAAGGAAGCAGTGGAAGTTATGCCCCAATTCCACAACAAAATGCGGCGAAGAAGGCTCGACAGATGGCTACATCAGTCAGCAATCGATACGTTGCAAGAAAACAGAAGGACTCCGGGAAAGAAAGGAGTTGCTATACGATCACGTGCACGCGCTGAAGACCCTGGTCATCCGCGTCGTCTCACAGCTCTGCGCGTCAACGACCTCCTGAATACCATTACAACTCAATCATCAATTGCAGCACCAAAATGCCTCCCAGAGCATCAAAGAAGGCAACGAAACAGGAAGCGAATGAACAATCCGATACGACAAAATCTGCGACACCAAAAAAAGGTCGAAAAGCCGTGAAGGTTGAAGAAGAGACAGACATTATCGCGATCACGATGTCACCAGCTCGACCGTCCAGAACAACCAAGAAAGTATATAAAGAAGAATCCGACGTGGAAGAGGAATTTTTGGAGGCGACCTTCAAGTCATCAGCGAAGGTCAAGATCATCGACGTGGAACAGGTGGTAAAAGAAGAGGTGAAAGCAGAAAAGTCCAAACCCAAATCTGCGAAACGCAAGGCCAAAGTAGAGGACGAAGAGGCGAAGGACGGAGAAGACTCAGATGACAAGAAAGTCAAGAAGAAACGTAAGACCAAGGAAGAAAAGGAAGCCGAAGCAATGCCTTTGGCAGCGCGAACAGTGATCGGGACGTTAAAGCATGCTATGCACATTGGGGCTCACGTTTCGGGCGCCGGAGGTATGTTTGCTATCATCCTAGGACACGGCACCGGCTGACAGCATCATAGGCGTACAGAATTCGATCAATAACTGCCTACATATCGGCGGAAATTCGTTCGCCTTGTTTTTAAAGTCGCAACGAAAATGGTCCAGTCCTCCAATGACCACCGAAGCTCGAGACCAGTTCAAAGCATTCTGCTTGGAGCAGAAATACGATGCCGCCAAACATGTCCTCCCTCACGGCTCATATCTTGTCAATCTCGCCCAGGCAGATGAGGAGAAGGCTACCCAGGCATATACATGTTTTCTAGATGATCTACAACGGTGCGAAGCTCTCGGCATCAAGCTGTATAACTTCCATCCTGGAAGCACTGGAGGCAATCCTCGTCCCGAAGCAATCGCGCGCATCGCCACACAGCTCAACAAGGCACACAGGGGATAGG
>AIET01000406.1:0-46127 GCA_000292665.1 Helotiales sp. EF0021
AGTCAGAACAGCGCTTCGCAGTAAAAACCCAAGCCTGACCCCACAAGGTCCTAAGCAGGCAGCTACTATGAGACTAGGAGAGGGCAAAATCAACAGCATAGAGATAGGATATTCCCGGAGCCCTTCGTTATTAGGATGGTTGCTTAGGTCACTCATTCCTGAATGGCCAGTCTCTTGGACCTTCCAACGCCATCGATCTCACGTACTTGCAGCATTTAAGGAAGCATCCATGGAGATGGGTTTCAAACTTTCAGTTCCTTACCGGTCTGCAGACCTTACTTACTGGTGCGTCGACCACCGCAATAGAATGGGGTTCATGACACGAGTTAGACTCCTCGGATCGAGCAGCACGATAATAGAATCCCGCCAAGTGTCAAAATTACACTATGCACAGATTTTCAAGCCATTTATTGTAACCCAAGTGTACCGTAGAATGGCACACAATATTGAATTAGAAGATGCTTACTGAGAGAGTAAGCCCATTTGAATTTCTCTCTCAGCAAGAATTGATGTTACCAAGTAAGTTTCCCATTAACCTTCGAAGTCTGTCCTCCAGGCTAACCGCTAGCTATCCAGCAATCAGTACTCCTACGATACTTATTTTGCTTTGCTTCCAAATTTGTCACTTAAGACCCAACAAAACCAATGTTTCTCATATCGACAATTATCTGGTCCTCGCCACACTCAGTACCACAACCGGACGTCACACAATCTGCATCTTCCCGCCTGGACCCCGAGAACACAATGTAGCACAACTGCGGGTACCTCATCTCAACACATATTACTTGCTGCAGTACCCTTGAAAATACCCTAACATTCTTCCAAACACCGAACTCACGATTTCCACTCACCCAATCTTGGAGTTTAAAATGCATATCCCTCCAACAGCTGTCTTATTCGGAGCACATCTTCTATGTTTGACGCACGCATCGATACATGAGCGTCAAGGATCTGAGACTTATGGTAAGCTCTCTTCTTTACTTTCTTTTTACCTTTTCTCTTCCTTCCTTCCTCTCCAGTTACTTGAAGTGACACTAACACAACAACCCCAAGAAGTCTCATCAACATCCACCCTAACACTCCACCTCTCCGCTCTCCCCACCTCCTCTCTCTCCATAACCGAGCCATCAGATCTGACAACCCTTTCGTCAGACTATTTTACTTCAACATACACCTCATCCCTATCTTCACCTCCAGCTTCTGCCTCCATTTCCTCCCCTGACGCAATCACACTCTCAAAACCCGGTTCGACATCCACAGCACTCTATCAATCACATTCCGCGACTACGACTTATTTATCAGATTATATATCGAACTCCTCATCCTCATCACCAATTACAATAGAAACAGGAACTGAAACGGTGAGTAGTACTGAAACAGCGCAGCATGGGTCAACTACGGTTGTTTTGTCGACGGGGCCTGGATCTACTGTTGCGGGAGGAACGGTGGGTGTGAAGGGGAGTGAGACTGGGACGGCTGCTGGGGCTGGAGCTGTCGAGACGTCCAAGAGTGCAGCGATGGGGGCGAGGAGAGGCATGATTTGGAGTTTGTGGATGGGATTGGGGACTGTGGTGTTGATGTTGATGTTGATGTTGATCTAAACGTTAAATTGGGAACGAAGGGGTGCGAGTGGAGAGGTGAAGTGAAGATGACAAAACGGGAGAGGATGGAGATGCAAATATCGCTTTGATATATCAAGATGTTATAGAAAGCGGAGGAGCTCAAGTATCGAGTATTTACCGATGGATAAGCCATCGACAATTTAATCTGAGCTCTTTAGCTGGGGGTTGTGAAACGAGGGGAATTGAATAGAAAGATAATAGTTCAAGCAGTATCTCAAAATCTCTTTTGGACTTAGGTCTGAATATTATTCATCATCCTCAACATGTCCAACTTCAACCACCTCATGCTCTATATACAAGCCTTCCATCTCCAATCCATACTCATAATATACAATAATCACCCCAACCTCCCCATTTTTTAATCTCAGCCCATCATGAACTCGTTATGTAACAAACTCCGGGGTATAATACTCAACCAAGAACGCCTCATGCTCAGAATTCAAAATCATAGAAGCCAACTAATACACACCACCACCGCAACACCAAGAACACCAAAAAGTGGTCTCAGATTCGCCGCCCCATTTTTCTTACTCGTCGTTGCTGCTGCATTTACAGCAGTTTCTGTCGCTGTACCTGATCCAGCACCTAGGCTCGTGAAAGTCGTTGTTTGGAACCCGATTCCATTAGGTCCGATACTGATTGTTTGTCCTTGATACACATCCGTCGTCGCTACCGCTCCTGGTCCAAATGTAAATGTTTTTCCTCCAATGGCTACCAAGGAACTTCCTAACTCGGAGAAAGTGATGCCTCCAGCCGTAAGTACTTGTGTTTTTGTGGCCGAGGCAAAAGGATTCCATGAGAATGAGGCATCGGAGATTCCATCTGGACCTGCTGAAATTGTTTGTCCGCCTATTGTAGCGGTAGTTGGATGAGCGCTCGGACCGATGGTAAATGTTGTTCCTGAGATAACGGCGATGGTGCTGCCTATTTCGGTGATACTGACTCCTCCCACAACACCGATTTGTTGGCTGGTAGAAGCCAGTGCTGTACCGCCTATTGTTGAGCCACGGAATATGAGTCCGGATGGGCCGATGGTAATGCTTTCTCCGTTCACGATAGTGGTTGTTTGAGGTGTGTTGGGTCGGTAGGTGATTGTCTGACCTGCTATGATAGCCACGGAATTTCCTGATGCTGTGATCACTTGTCCACCTACAACAGCCACGTTTGTTGGTAATGAGGCATGCGCAGAAGCTGGTAGAACCGGTGGTGCTGTGATGGTTGTCGAGTCGAAGCCAACGCCGCCGGAGCCTACTTTTATAGTTTGCCCATTTGACACCACTGTTTGCTGAGGAACTCCAGGACCTATGTTATAGGAAGTGCCGCCAATGACTGCAGTTGAGCCTTCGAGTACGATAGAGACGCCATTGATCGTTGTCGTTGTCGGAGATGCATTAGGATTTGCATTAGGAGTCAAAGATCCTACGAAGACGCCACCTGGTGTATAAGTCGGGAGACTAATAATGACTGATGGACCATCAATCTCATTTGGTAGGACAGTGAAAATCTGGCCTGATTTTGAATCTGTAATTGTCTGCGGTGATGTACCAATGCTCACGGTCTGGCTGCCAATGGTCGCTTTCGTGGGGCCAGCAACCACTGTAACACCGCCCACAATTTGAGTTATAGGAGTGGTTGCCGCTGGATTACCCGCATATACCGTCGTGATAGTGGTGATAGGATCAGGGTTCACAGCTCCTCCTGCGATTGTCTTCGATGGCTGGGTCTGTGGAACATGGCTGACATCAGGAGTGACAGAGGTGGGCTGAACAGATTGTCTGTCCGTCTTTCCACCCCCGTACGTTGGCAAGGTGGCACTAGTAACCATTGTGACACCGTTCTTGCTCGTGGTCACCGAAGTTATGGTAAGCCGAGCTGTTCCTCCAGTACTGACGGGTGGGGATGGTGATGAAAAGGTTTTGTCGGGAGCGAGAGTATATATGACGGTGCTCGAAAGTCCCGCGCTATCTGTCAAAGTCTCTGTGAAAAGAGACGAAGATGGAGGAAGAGATTTGTAACGTGGCACACTAGATGTTTTCCCTGTTCCTGCTGTCGTGTTGCCGAATCCGCCTCCTGAACTGCCACTGATTATCGTTGCGGTTGGGGTATATGATGTTGTCGGACAATATACCGGTGGGGTGAATTCCGGCTGTGCTGACAATGAGGTTGACAAATTGCCTGTGATGGTCACGGTCGTCGTCGTCGTATTTGGCAAGATCGACCATACCGTAACGGGTTCTTCTGGAGAAAGACTAGAGCAAGTGCTCACATTCTTGAAAAGTGTGTAAGTGGGAGCCACCGATATAGTCATGTTTCCTGGTATAGATGTCAAAATAGCCGTAGATATCGAGTTGTTTGCTGGAGTCGCAGTGACGATTGGAGATGCAGGAGAGCCTGGCCTTGTCAAAGAAATGTTCGGGTTGGAGGCGGAGGACCATGTTGCGTTTGTCCAAATACTTGAGCTCGAATTTGAGGTAACAAATGTAGTTGGTTGAGCAGCAGATACTAAGGACGATTCAGACACTACGGACGAATTCATGAGGCTTGATGGTCGAGATCCAGGATCCGTAAGTATCCGTCCCGTATATAGTAGAGAAGACTCAGCGCCCGTCGGTGTGCCTAAAGAGATTCCTACTGGCGAAAGACTCGAACTTGTAGTCACCGTTACCCTATCTCCCTTGCTATCCACATCACTTCCACCAGTTACGGTATGCCCTCCAACAACCGTGGCCACAAGATCAGTGCTCAAGAAGGTCGTCTGTACCGGGCTGGGGGTTGTGAAGCTTGGAGCCAGTATACTCGAGCTGGTGGTCGGGGAAGCTGTGAAGGTCGAATTTAGGAACACCCGCGACATCGCAGGTATATCAACTGAATATGTTAGCTTTAATAACAGAAAGATGAGGCTTATACTAACCATCGCCGGCGACCAAACACCCATACTGAAGAGCACCCCAGAGTATCGCTCGAGCAGGAATCATGCTTGAGATCTGTCTGCTACCACCACAGATATGGATGGAATCACAGTATGCTCAAAACGTATGCAGAGCCCGTCAAACAGAATGTTGGTATTTTCGCGGATGATTTCCAGAGTGTCATTTGGTAGGGAACAGATCTTTGGGATTTTCATTGAGGATAGGTCCAGTAATGTTGCCAGGGTATGCGTATTGTGCGTGATAGGAGCTCGAGAACGACAGTGTTGTAGGCGCAGGATTTGATGGGTAAAGACAGAAAGCAGTAATTTGATTTGCAAAGGATATAAACAATGGAAGAAGTCAAGTACCCTGACTTCGCGGGGAGTATACGAAGCACATATTAAAGAGCAGGTGGGAGGAGTTTACTGGAGGGTGTGAAGGCGGCGGATGAATGAGAGGAGGATGGCAGCTTTTTGCGCGCCTTCTCGGTTGCCAAGGGACATCTCGTGAGCCTTTCCCAATACGCACATAGATCCGGGATGGGGCAAGCAGGCCATCCTCACCGGGTTCTCCGTCGACGATGGACGGACATGGATGAGAATTTTGGCTTGGATGATGGCGTAAAGCGGCTGAGGTGAATATCTTCATGTTTATTCGTTCCGAGTTCCACGGTCGTGGCTTTCATGTTTCGCGAGGTCTTATTTCCAAGCTCCTCGAGCAAATGCCGCGAATGAGAACACATCTTGTTCATGCAGCTGACAGCCCAGAGATGATTCGCTTCAATGCTCATGTCAGCCTGCAGAAGGAGATGCTCAAATTCCGTGTCAGTGGTCAGTTCTCCTGGAGATCTTTCTCTGTGCCTGTCGGCTGAAATGATCGCCTGCGCTAGTAGTCATTTCGTCCCTTAAAGCCTTCGACTCCAGCTTTCCATCCAGCCCTGTGAAACAAATTTCCCACAAATTTCCCAATGTCAATGCAAACAGCTTCAAGAATTGTTGAGATGTATTCGATATTCGAAACCTGAAGCTTCAGCCATATCGTCATCCGAGGAAAGATGGGATGATAGTTGTTAACTCCCGAGGTTCAAGTGAGCTTTGTGAGAAGGTTTGTTACCCAAAACCAAAAGTGGCTTCCCGGCTTCCCGGAAATATTACTGCCGACCCAATGCCTAGTTGCAAGCCCATAAAATCACCTCAAAATCTAGTGTGCACCTTCCGGTCGGGACCTGACTTGATGTGGTATCACTTCGTTTGTTGGAGGCTCTGGGTGCGTTTGGTAGTCCTGGTCCTGGTAACGCTACCGCTGCCGAAAGTCACTCGACTCATGCACTACATATTCCTACCAACTGCTTCAAAGGGAGCACATTAATGCAGTAGAAGAGGTCTTACTTGTGCGTAATCTGGTTTGCTCCGTGGTTACCCAAACTTCCTTTTGACGGCATCTCGTTTCCCCGCGTGACTCTGGGGAGTTAATATCTAGCAAGCCACAATCTGGGTTGGGTCAACCTCAGACCACATGTTGGCCATGGATATCTAGTCCCGGTATCTCAGGATGCCTTCTTCATCTTTCCACTCTTCATCAGCAATTATTCAACCGGCTTTTATCCCCCGCCCGGCAAACTCGCTCTGGTTGCGAGCACTGATACTTGCAGGCTGTCCACGTTCTTCCAGCCCGGGCGGTTCGTGGCCTCCGATGCACAGGGGCGGAATCTTTGAGACATGCCTGTCTATAAAATGCGAGCAAGCCTGGCAGGTTACGACGTGCAAACAATCATTGGATAAACGAATGAGCGGCGACAAATCAGCTGAGTGCCTCGAGGATGCATCGTGAACTTCATCCAACATGCGAGCATGCCATGTCATGGGCGAGAGTCTAGGTCGTGCTCGGTTGTGGTCCCAGACTCCCAGTTGCCGGCGATCGTGGTCCTCCCAAGCCCCCTTCTATTCCGCTTCTGGCAGTGGGCCTCCAGCAGACCCAGCTGCTTAAACTTAACTCAAAATCTTACGCTAATCATCGCCACTTGAACAGAATAGCCGCCGATCTCTCTTCCATACGAGATGAGGAAGCGACCCTTACGATGTATGCATCGCCTTGTGCAGCTCTCATTGATCGAGCTTCTACAAACCTCTCGTAAGCTGCAACCTCACGGAGTATCGCCTCCTCCAAGCCCATAACCTATGCGAAGTTTCATCCTTCACTCTCTCTCCTTTCACAGGTTACCTCCATCGCATGCCGTTCTCTCCTTCCTTTAAGATTTGAGTACAGTAAGGTTGCTCACTTGGCCGGAGTGGGGTAGACTGTGCCTCTTCAGTCGTCCCATACCCTCCCTGTCCTGGTCACCTCCCCCTCGAACGTCTTCACTCGCATCGCCAAGGGCGAATATTTAGTAGCCCAAGAGTCCGGACCTTAGGTTCAAGGACCGCTGTAAGATAAAGCCTGTCGAGCCTCCCAGCCTGCCACTGGACTGGTTGGATCACGACCACACCTGCACGGTCCAGGATATCCTCCTTCCCTGTTGAACTCGCCATTATCCCTTCAGAGACTTGCTCCGACAGCCAAACAGTTGTGTGCATGAAAAACTAATCCCATGGTGGCAGCTGGCGGTCATATCCAACACTCGAATTTTCACTCAGCTGCTAAACTCCTCTCGTTCAATCATCACTCGCGATTGCCGAGACTAAGTGTTCATTCATCAAGGAGAACGTACGTGGGCCGACCATCTCGCCGGGCGTACCAACAACACAAATCTTCGTACCGAGAGATCCCTCTCCTCGAACTTGTATCGCCAATCGAATCCGCGCTGAAGTCGCATTCTTAACCCCGCGACGCCTCTCAAGCAGCAAATCGTGAAAGGGGTTGAAGGGTTCATCCCGTAAGCCACAACACGATCTTACGGCCCCCAACTCAGCCTCCTGGACAATCGGGTCCAGCGGCTGGTCAATGCTCCGTGTCGACTTTGCAGTCACATTCTGATCTTGCCGTGGCATGCTTCATAACTTCTATTCCGCCTCTGCGTCGTTCAAGAATGAAGCACCTCCCTCGATGATGTCCTCGGTGTCGCGGTGGTTAAGAAGAGGATGTGCCATTGCGTTATTGTTTGGAGGCACCGGCAGTGCTAGTAAAGCCAGTCCAACTGCTCTGAGTGTGGTGCCGTCTTTGAACTGGTGAGACTTCAACTCTTGCCGCGAGAGAATTTACTGATCTGGAGCAGGTATGGCGCTGACGGAGACTGGTCCGCTATCTCTCTTCGAGTGGGAACCCCACAGCAATGGATTGATGTTATGGTCAGCACCGTATCCTCGGAAAATTGGGTTGTTGGTACTGGTGCTTGCTCTGCAACAGGTGAGTAGTAATGATGCCTTCGCTTGAAATATATACACCGAACTCGTCGTCGCAAAGACACGATGGCCTTAGCAATTACCTTTTGGTGCTCGGGAGTTCTGGCTCAGTCTCTCGTCTCACCTTAGTGAATGTATATAGGCAAGTCAAACATCACTGACATTGCTACAGATTCTCTCTGTGTTCAGAGTAGAGGTGGTCATCTCTTTGACCCCTTGAAGTCTTCCACTTGGAAAGATGAAGGCTTCTTTGAGTTCATGGTTGATGCTCAACTTGGGAACAAGGGCTATGGATGGTATGGCCTCGACAGTGTTACTTTCGGCTCCGCTGGTGTTACCGTTGATCAATCGGTTGTTGGTTCATTCAATGGTTCTGGACCACTTGACACCACGATGTATATGCTCGGCTTCTTTGGTTTGGGTGTCACGATTGCCGACTTTGGCAACGACAACCCTTTGCCCACGATCAATGCCCTGGTTGAGGTGAATGGAGTCATTCCAAGCCACTCCTATGGCTTCACCGCAGGAGCGAAATATCGTAAGCAGCGCGCTTCCCTAAGCTGGCCACGTTGACTAACTCGGATGTCTAGAGCAAAAAGGAGAACCTATATCATTGACACTTGGAGGTTACGATGCCAACCGAATGATTCCTCACGATGTGACGTTCAACCTCAACCCTGATTCGAACCCTCAGACCTCTGTCAACTCGATAGTAGTACACTCTGGGTCAACTGATACGAATCTCACTCTTCCAAGCCAGCTCTTGCAACCATCAGACAGAGTCTCTGCCGTCATCGATAGCTCCACTCCATACTTATGGCTCCCCGAATCTGTCTGTGATCGCTTTGCTTCGGTACTTGGCTTGACGTACAACGATACCTTGAACCTATATACATACGACGGAAACGCATCTCAATACGACACTCTCTTCAACTCCGACCTTTCATTTATCTTTACTCTCTCAGATCTCTCATCCTCTCCAGAGATCGTCAACATCACCCTTCCATTCGCCGCCTTTGATCTCAAACTCACCTACCCTGCCATCCCGAACACGACGTACGGCGACCCAGAGGCAACTAAGAATTACTTTCCTCTCCGTCAGGCAACAGACGAAACCCAATATACCATTGGCCGCGCCTTCCTCCAAGAGGCTTATCTCATCACCGACTATGAAAGAAATACCTTCTCCGTTCATCAAGCAGTACATACTGCGAATCCACTTGGAAACACGAGCATCGTATCGATATACCAACCAGATGACTCGAAGTTTTCGTCACCAGCAGGCGCTGCGTCGAATCTGTCCTCGAACAAAGGAGCTATTATCGGTATAGCGGTCGGCTGCACTGTACTCGTCGCCGTTCTCATCTTGCTCACAATCTACCTCGTTCGACGCCGTCGACAGAGAAATGGAGAATCAATCACGGAAAAACAAACAACGCATCCTCGCTCCCTTATCTCCCGCATCCTGCGTCGAGGCCAAGCACAACAGGTACACGAATCGGGAGGCACCGCCAAGGCATTTCCAATAGAAGTTGGCGCTGACGCATCTCATGAACGTTTCGAACTCCCCGCTCCCATTGGACCTGTAGAATTGGATAGTGAAGCAGGGACTACATTTTCCGGTAGCACCGCGCATGGTGCCTCGACACAAGACTCCGCACATCTATCTGCTTATGAAAGAGCGAGGAGGAAATTGGAAAGGGCGCAGGTTTCGGCTGCTCAACAAGCGCAGATGGCAAGTGAGAGTTATCCGGTGGAGAAGACTGAGGCAGATGTGAGCGCTGTGGAGCATTATCGCGCACCGGATACACCTATGGGAAGTGAGGGGCGTGATCCTCTGATTTCGCCGGTAGCTCCAGACCCGATCAGTGGATGGGGCAATCTCGCAGTTTCCTCCGCAGGAAGTGGAAGTGGAAGTGATCAACTTTCTCCAGTGTCTCCAGGATTCGCACTCCATTCTGCACCAGTATCCCCTATCGGTCCACCGCCGACCTATCGAAGATTACCTCTCGACCCTGCGAATGTGGTGTACGCGGGACGGCTACCTGACAATGTACAACTGCCAACTGTGATTCCAAGAATTGTTGGGCCGAACGGTCGAACACTGACGCCTGAACAAACGTTGGGGACTCAAGCTGGAACTGGTACCAGTAGCTCGCTTGGAAGCCAATACACAATAGAAGAGATGGAGGATTTGTATGAGAGTGGCGGCACGAACATTATATCTCCAAATCTCAGCAATGAGTCTGGGTCCGACCCTGCCTCTACAGTGAGTAGGAGTAGCGGAAGTGCTGAGACCCGGGCTATCCCAGGAGCAGACATTGAAGCGCCAGTTAGGACAGTGGAAACTCATACTTCGATACCGGAAACTCATGAAACAAACTCGGATACACAGGATGCTTGGTCGAGTAGGAGGCTGAGAGGAGAAGACATTGTCCATGTTCCACAGCCAGCCGAAAATAGATTCTCGTGGGAAGAAGAGCGAATAGCAAGGAGCGAACCTGACGAGAGATCTTTATGAGACATTGAAGGCTGGCATGGGATATGGATTTGAATTTAGCGTTGGCGTTCAGGAATTGTATGGACGATCGATCTGGATGGAAAGAGATGATATAGTATATGTTTCTTTGTATATTTTACAACTCACTATTTGTTGAGTGGGGTGCATGTGCAGGATACAAGTCTCTTGCAGGCTTCTGGAAAAGGACGAGAATGTTGAATACCTGTAAATGACTGCAGACATAGCAGAACATTGAAGCAAATACAAACATGATATAAGAAGTTGGAATGGCAAGCCTTGTGGTATGTCTCGAAGAGTTTTAGTACCTGTGCCTGCGACTTGCCACTTTGGGGCAACAAACCGCAACGTCTTCAAGACCCGAAAGCAACAACCCTTTACATGTTTCAGTCTGACATTGCCTAATCAAAGCATGTTCACGAAACCCGAGACCTGAGACATTGAGATAGACTTTGCTTTCGAAGTTGAGGAAGCAAAGACAGGAGGTGGCGCTAATCCTTATTGAGCTTACTTCGGAAATCATATGAAATCATCAACGTCGTCTCCCGAATCCTCCTTTCGATCACAACAACACCAAAAAACGCAGCGACCGCACTTTCAAAGCCTCAACTATCTATTTACGACTGACCCAGACGAACTGGCTCAGTCAACTTTCTTACTCTAGTTCCTTACCTCAAGTTTTATGCAACCAGAGTCCAACGAATCTTCACCGTATACAACCAACCAAACAACTCCATCCAACCCCAACGCCTCCCAATATGGCTTTCTCCCTCAACATCTGCACCTCGCAGACCAACGCGGTTCTCTCGAAGAGGAATTCGTCGATTCTGCAGGGTCGCACACAGCAAATGCAGCGGCATCGCGTCTTGACGATGATGCCACGGTGCAGGAGCAATTACGAAGATTGAGCGTCAGCGATAACAACGATCCCAAATCTAAACCATCCTTCTCTCGAATTTCTGAATACGAGAATGCTTTGTCGCCGTCTCCGCCCAGAAAGCAGAGTGAGGGTCCTGGTTTCAAGATCATAAAGAAGAAAGGCAATAAGGCCGATGATATTCAATTGGATCAATTCCCAAATGGTATGTCTACTGACGCGTTCAAATTTCATATTTCGCATTCTAACCATTCCCACAGAGGTTCTGACTCACATCCTTTCTCATCTACCTGCTGCATCCCTCTCAGCGGTCTCCCTCGTCTCGAAACGCTTTTACAGCTTGGTCACTACACCTCATGCCTGGCGCATCGCATTCTCTCGCTATTTCCCCGGTCAAGACGCCATTACCGCCCCAAAATCTGCCCATCGTCTCGCCGTTGATCCCGAATTCGATGGCGAACAACTGCGCTCTGAGCGTCGTCTCTTTACACGTTTGACCGGTCTCGCGTCATGGCGCAGCGAGTACATCCTTCGAACGAGACTGTTGAGGAGTTTAGCAAGAGGAAAACCTGCTCAAATTGCTCCTGGACATGGTGCTTCAAGCAGGACAAATAGCGCGGCGAATAATGCGAACGCGGTGGTTACATATAGTTCTCAGCTCTTTGCTACTGTGAATCACATTCATGCCGTCTGGAATAATGGGAAGAAGAGTCCGAGATTCATTCATGGGACGGATGAGACTGGTTCTGCTTGCACGAGTGATCCGAACATTGGCAAGATTGACAACTGGGGGCTCTCCGACCCGCAGGCACTTCCTCAATTCGCGGAGCTTTTTGTTGGTGATCATCCATATGGACATGGAGATGGACCTGCTGGTCTGCCAAACTCGATGGATGTTTCTCAACCGTTCGGAATGATTTATGGCGAAGGGTTCCCTGGTGGACAGGCATACTTTCGACCATCCGAGGAGATGCGTGGACGTTTCTTGAGTCAACCATCAGATTTGGTGGATCATGTTGTTGGGATTCCGAGCATCCCTGTTCCTACGGAGGCCGTGTCTGCTGTCTGGATCGCCAAGTCTTCGTCTGTGCCTACAATGACTGATGGATTGATGGGCATGCTCACAGGATCAACTCTTGGTGTTGTCACGGCATATACCCTTGGCTTTGATACTCCTTACGGACGAAGGATCAACAGAGGCTCACTGACCGCCAAATGGGTTCTTAGTCCTGGAGTACCTATCATTGCAATCAAGGTAGACGAGCATTACAATCAGAAGCGTAAGCTCGCTGGTCGTGTTTGGGCAGTTGCACTCAACGCTCTTGGCGAAGTCTTCTATCTCACAGAGACTCCCTCGTCTGCCCTTCTTGATGCTAAGTCAGAGGAGAACAACGCAGGTCGACAGGCTTGGAACGCTGGCCGTACTGTCTACTGGCATCTGGCTGAGCCATCTCGACGTGTTGCTCGCGATGATCCCTATCGTGAGATTGAGATCCATGGCAGCTATTCGCCAAGATCTTCTTCCAAGAGGATGCATCTCTCCAAGGCGCAGCTTACTGCTGAGACGGCAGAAATTGAGAAGTTTGTTGGATATCGACCAGCTCATTTCCGCAAGCTTTGCGAAGGATGGGACATGCGTAGAAGACTCGAGGTTGACTTCGCTGGTGATGATGGCAAAGGCGCTGGAGAAGGCATTTTTGTCATCAAGTGCGGCATTGTTGAGGGAGAGAAGGCAGAGATCAAACGCTTCACCAGATGGAAGACTGAGCAGGCTTCTCTTGATGAGTACCCGCAGCCCAAGACTCCTCCAATGGTCCCCAGGACTACTACAATGGCTTCTCTGTTTGGTGGAGGAACTGTCATCAGTCCCCCGCGCAACTCTTCACCTGAGCGAAGAACATCATTGTTCGGTGGCACACCAACTGTTACGCCGGGACAGGCGGCATCACCAGACCGCACTCCAAGCACACCAAGAAGTCCGATCACCCAAGCATCTCATACTCTTGTTGAGGAATGGCGTTCTTCCATCTTGTCTCTAGAGAATACACCCAACATCGAAATTACTACTAGCGCCATCGACATCTCAACGTATGCGACCACCACGGTTGACGAGGATCCTTTGCGAACTGTCAACGGCGGCTCAGGCTTCTCTTCTCCTTATGCTACTCCTTCTGACCCGGACGCTGCCTCTTCAGCCCATATTCCAGGCCATCGTGCTCGTTTCTTGGCCGTTGGTACTAAGACTGGCGTTGTCATTATGTGGAACATGCGCGGTCCTCAGCCCACGAATGCCTCTTTGGTCAACGAATTGCGACCTCTGCGTACCATCTTCACTGATTCTCCTCAGATCTCCTGCATTGCAGTATCTGGATTACAGGTCATACACGGTGGGAATGATGGTCTTGTTCAAGCTTGGGATCCACTTGCCTCCACGTTGCAACCAGTACGCACTCTTAACTCACGATTCTCATCCCGTGCTCGACGTCGTTTGATTCAAGCTGAAGCTTCTATCTACGGTGTTGGCATCAACTTGTATGCTGCTGGTGCTATTTGCATTGATCCTGATCCAACCGTCCTACGTGGCATGGTGTCTCTTGGAACTCACCTCCGCTATTGGGCCTACAGCTCATCGGGAGCAGATCAATATCAAAGTAAAAAGCGACGTCTTCGTCGCTCCGGAGAACGTGGGAGCAATGCAGCTCCGGATCGTTTCACCAATACCGGCCGAGGCGCACTCATGGATTACATCGCTACTGAACAAGAAGAGTTGAAGAAAGAGAAGCTTCGCCGTTCAAGGGAGGAAGCGAGACTTCAAGCCAGATTTGGTGTTGGCTTCGGCGATATGACCGAAGAGGATCAGATACGCTACGCTGAAATGGTGTCTGCTGAAGCTTTCCAAAAAGATGAAGAGCGGAGAATGAGTGATGCGAATATAGCTGGTTATTTGGCCGATACCAACGAAGCTGGGAGTTCCTCTGCACAGAGCGCTTTGAGTAGCACCACCGTTACCCCCGAGGGAAGCGTCAAGGGTCGCGCAACAAGCTCAGCATCCAATCACAAGACGGATGAGGAATTCGATCACGACCTGGAAGAAGCTATTCGTCTCTCTTTGCTTGATGGCGTCGATGAAGGTGGGCGCTCTCCTAGAGCTTCTGGCTCTGGGGAGTACGACATCCCAATCAAGATCAAGCAGAAGAAAAGTCGTCGCTCTGCTTCGAGTTCGCCCTCTACCAGCAAGAATTCCAAGGCTAGAAAGGCCATACCTTCTAGCAGTAAGGGTGTTGCTGCTGATGATTTGGAGTTTGCGTTGCAGTTGAGCTTAGCTGAGGAGGCGAGCAAGGCTGAGATAGCTGCGAGAGGTGGTGATGAGGATGAGTTTCCGATGTTGGATCGTGGTGGTAAGGGGAAGGGCCGCGCGTGGTGATTTGAGTTCTCAGTGCCTGGTTGAAAGTTTCCGTTGAGCTTGTTGTATTGTCGTTGCTTGCTTTCTTTCAGTTCAGTTCTTAGACTTCTATACCTGCCATTACGGCTTGCGATTAATTATATGAGATTCAATTCCTGCGCTTAAATTTCCACTTCCATGCCGCTGATGGATAGTGCATATCGCCTTCAATCTTATTCAGCAACTTGTCCTTGTCATCGCTCATCCCATCAGAATAATGATGTTGTAACATCTGTGGATATTTGTAGATGCCCAAAATATGACCGCTCTTGAAATCACTCATGTTGCCCGTTCTTTATCAATGATCTATCTTGTGAACACATGATTTGGCGTAATGGAATATGAAAAGTACTCCACACATCGGAATGCAGCTATTGAACTCTCCACTCCACTCATTGCATTCTATTCTCGAAACTATATACAGCTCCTCACCCCCCTTCATCCTCCTTCTAACCATCACCCTAACCAGCATCTTCATCTCTAACCTGCATCCTCACACAGTGCCGAACTTATAATGTATAGTACTCTCAAAAGGCTTACTATCCGGCCCAGAGATCTGATACTGTGTCCTATTCCATTCCGGATGATTAATGCCATCTATCCAATCCTGCGGCTCGACTGCTAGGCAGCCATCTTTGCGGACGAAACCGTTTGAGGCTGGGCCGCCTTGGGAGGACTTGAGTTGATTGGCACCTGGGTTTGGGCGTTAGTATGTATTCAGCAGAAGTTGATGAGAAAGAAAGAGAAGAAAACATAACATACCACCCATCCAATGACAACTATAAACAACAATCCCCACCTGATCACTATACAAATCCCACTTAATCCCACTCCACCCACTACTCAACGTCGCAATCGGTTTCTCCTCCTCCCCCTCCTCCCTATCAATCAACCACTGATTATTATACCCCGCACATCCCCCCGCTGTCCCACAATTCCCTACCCACGCTGGGTCCTGGTCACTGGCACCTATCTGTTTCGGCTTGCTCCAGAAATCATTAATGGAGTCTTTTGGGACGGAGGGGAGAGCGCCGGTGGATTGTGTGTTCTCGTCTATGCCTATGATACGGGTAGAGAAGGGTAGGGAGAGGGTATGGTTCAGTACTAAATCCGTATCTGGATTTGCAAAGGCGTCGAGGTTCCAGTATGGGTGAGTGGTTAACATTAATGGCGTCAAGTGATCTAGGGCACGAGCTGAGAGTTTCGTTGTCCAGGAACCGTTGGAGACGCTGTGTTTTACGGAGCCGAGGACGGTGCCGAGCATGCCGAGGGAGGAATTGCTTTCGTCGCGAATGGTGAAGGTTATTGAGGTGTTGGTGTAGGAGGAGACGTTCCAGATGCGGTGGGACCAGCCGTTTGTGCCCGAGTGGAGGGTGCCGTTGCCATCGTTTGCTTCGGTGAAATAGCGGGTGCCGTTGAGGACGTAGGTGTGATCTTTGATGCGGTTTACATATCTTCCTGGTACGGCGCCGTAGTCGGAGTCTGTGTTTTGCTGTCAGTATTGTCCTGTAACATTAGGGATGGGGAAGAATTACGGTTCGGATCAACGGGGTAGAAGGAGGCGTTGTCATATCCAAGAATGATATCTCTCAATGTGCCGTTTCGATCCGGAACGAGGAGATTGGTTATGCATGCTGCATAAGGTATGAATTTTGCTGTTATTCCAGGGGCAGTGAGTGTATATTTTCCATCTGGTCCTGGAGCAGGAACTGCTTTCCATGCCAAAACAGTAGCAGCCAGGACGCCTGTCGCGATGAATTGGACTCTCATTGTAAGTTTATATTCGAGAAGGCGCAAAATGAGAGTGATAAAGAAAAACAATGCAATTTCCGCGAGGTCCGATGAGAGTATATATGAGGATGAAAAGCTTATTTCTTCCCTCCGATCCAAGTCGACGGATCATTTCCCCGCAATCCAGAAACTCCGGTGTCCATCATCTAATTTCTGACTGCAGGAACAGGCTGATGGGTAGATGGATTGATAGTAAGCGGCATATGAAGACCCCTCAGGTTAAACGAACGACCCAAATAAGCGGTTCATGTCCCTAGGCTGAACATCCGTCCAAATGAAATGTTCGCCGAGGTCACGTTACATAACAATGACAAAGAAAGAGCTGCAAGAGACAGTGAACGTTATAGAAATGCATGGTAATAATAGTTGTAATATTGGGGCTTCGGAAGTCGACTGGAGAACACGGGTATCTGATGAAAAGCAAGAAACAATATACAGTGACGAGTACTAAGATCTCAAATATAAATTCCCAGCAAAATGCAACACACCTGTTCTCACGCAATATAGACAGAGGGAAGCACGATGAAGGGACAGCAATTTCCTGATTCGTTCAAGACCTCTGAATGCTTACAGTACTTCCTTCCCTGCTTCAGCGAGAACAACTAATATGCTACCAAAGTGGCGAACCAATCCTCGTAAAGAGACACCTTAGCGTCATCAGCAATTGGAATAGCCCCAAAACCATCCCCAACTTCCTGTACAGTTTGATTCGAGCTCGCAGTAGCAGCCGTCCATTCCACCAAGCCATCACCGTTTGGATTACCCGTCTTGATGAAATTAACCCAGTAAGCGTTCATGGTTGCCGCGATCTCGTAATCATCGGACGTCCAGGGAAGATCGGTGTCGTAGAGGTTGTTCAAGACGTAGTTGATCTCCGACTCGTGGTATGCGCCTTGAGTTTGTCCAGGAGGCGCGTGGTCCCAGAAGTAGTTGTAGACGGGCTCCGTAGAGGCATTTGTCCAGAGTTGTGACCAGAGCCAGGTCCCCACCTTGGAACGATCTGACCACCACGAATTATACGCACCTGAAGCTGTGGTGGAATCGTTTGCTGGATAGAGTTCCAAGAACTTGTCAACCCAGGTTCCACTGTATGTCTCATTCAGGTCTTCCAAGTAGGTTGTAAGCGTAATATTCAGGCCATAAGTGGCACCACTTTCGTCTTTCGTGTTGCCGGTTAAGACTGGCACTTGGTTGGCTGCGCCGTTGAGGAGAGTGTTGAGGTAGGTATCTGGTAGAGCGTAGTAGTCCAGAGTGGCCGTCCAAGAGAACCCGCCAGTGTCCATGAAAGTCGTGACCAGATCTGTGTAAGGTAATGCTCGGGCTTCTTCGATGGTGCTAACATTCAAGGTTGCTAGATACGAGACACCCTGTGTCACACTGGTGTTCAGATCGATGTAGTTCTCAGCAAGACTTGAGCACAGGGGGTCGTAAGGGTCACGGACACCACTTTCAATGATTGCTCCAACAATGTCACCCTTAGTGAGAGGACTGTTGAGGATCTAGAGACCGAGAAAATTAGTACCTCTATCCTTTATGGTCTCGTTCATTGTTGAAACTTACATGATACGTAGCAGCAGAGCCTGCGGATTGACCCATGACCGTGATGTGATTGGGATCGCCACCGAAGTCCTGGATATTTGCTTTGATCCACTTCAGAGCGGCGAACTGATCATAGACGCCCCAGTTACCAGAGACATTATAGCCAGTCAAATTTAGCATCTCTGCGGAAAGCTCTGGGTGTCCCATCCAGCCGAAGGAACCAGTACGATAATTGTAGTTGACGAAAACGACATTCTTGTCTGCCATGCCACCGCCATTGAACTGATCACAGATTAGCCTCAAATGCATCAGCCGTCAAACAGGTTCGAAGAGTGTGCTCTGGACGGTGTTTCTTGTGTTTCTTGTCGGGGTTCACCAAGGAACTTGATCGGGAAAATGCAGCATAATACAGAGCAGAATAGACGTACCAAATCATCACGAGCTGTTGACTCTGCAGGGTAGCTCCACATGACAACGGGAAGCGATGCGTTAGTCGAGGTAGCTGCCGTCCAGATATTGAGACTCAAACAATCTTCGCTCGTGGTGTAGTCCTCAAAATCTGTAGCGGACGGGCACACAGGACCAAAGTCGCTTGCGTAAAGAGTCGTATTCCATGGCACAACGGCTTGAGGCTGTCTCCATCGATTGTTCCCAGCTGTCGAGGCGGCGAAGGGTATACCTTTGAAGACCGCAATGTTTTGCCACTGCGTCAAGTTGACTCCGGTTGGAGAGCTGTTGAAGGCTGGATAGCCAACCACATCGCCATATTGGGTGTGAATAGTCGTGTTGTAAAGCGCGGCTTCTGTAAGTGATGCCAGAAGCGCGGAGGCTGTGATCGAAGAGACTGTGGAAGAGCGCATAATTTTGACAATACGTTGCTCAAGAGCATACAAAGAAGAAGGTGGGGAAGGAGAGTGAGAGAGCGATGAGAGCTGGGGCAGGAGAGAGGAGAGAAGCAGCTGTAGTACAGATAATATATTCTCAGGAACATTCTAATTCAAGGAAAGCATACGAGGATTTCTATGGCCGCACTGCGACTCTGCAAGGCACAAGGTGTGCATGCGCCACTCCGACCACAACACGCGGATTTTTGTTTCTTTAGTCAGGGGCCAGAGTGGAGATATTAATCTATGCTGTGTGAAGAGACGACAGAATCCAAGGAAACATACAAAAGGAGCTTTCCGCCCATTTGTCACGTTAATCTCTCGGTACCGAAACCATCATTCTCGTTGGGGATATGGGGAAGCGACAGTCCTCCCAAGGCCGGCTCGAGGCCGGCTGATCGAGGATCTGCCCGAACGCGCAATGTGCAGCCTCCAGCATGCACCCGCAGCACGCCACGCCACGACCGAGCTTCTCGAGCTCCCTTGTAGAAACACGCGGCCGAAGTCGTCGAGAAAGGTGACTGGTCGTCGAAACATTCATGATTCCTTCATCGAGCGTCACTTCGGCATCTCGCCATATTGTGGGAGGGCTGGCAGTTGAGAATTCAGACGATCGCTAGCGACCTGCGAGGACGTTGTAGACTCTGGAAGCACAGATAAGATGGAGTTATTATTAGAATGTTTCAAGTTTCACTCTTAGGACTGGAGTCTGTACCAAGCTTCGGACTCGCCCCACCTGAGAAGCTTGACCACACTTTTCAGACGAACACGAGTCGCTTGCGCATTGGAGATTATAGATGAAATAGCAGCATCTTCAGAGAATCTACTATAGAGGAGTTTGCAAATGCTGGAGTCAGCATATCGATCGAGGAAGACGAGAATGATATATAATAATGGAAAGACACCACCTACCATCATGTCATGCACTTCCACAGCACTCCACTCCATCTTCAAAGTGGAAACCCTTAGCAGTCTCCAGACGGCCAATCCGCAGCTCCACTAATCATGAAATGGTACTTGAGCAGCGCAGCTATAGCGCTCTTCTCCACAGCCGAAGGAGCTTTGGTATGTCAATCACGCCCTGTGAAAAGTTCAAGCTCATCATATGTGGTCTCGCCTCTTCGACTTTTCCCTTACTATTTCATATTTGCAACATCATTTAACATACCCTTAGTATGATGCCCCAATCAACATCACCAATGGCTTGGTCCAAGGCTACGCGGCGTTGAACGAGAGTGCCGGGACGGCGTCAAATCTCACCAACTGGCAAAACATTACCGTCTGGAAGGGGATCCCGTTCGCCGCTTCAACGGCGGGTAGCAATCGCTGGAAAGCACCTCAATCGGTTGCCAACTGGAACACAACCCTCCTAGCTTCTTCATTCGGGCCAGAATGTCCATCTCTGCCAGGAACAACAGGAGACGTCAGCGAAGACTGTCTTACCGTGAATATCTGGAGTCCAGCAGTCGCCGCGGATGAGAAGCTTCCCGTTGGGGTCTGGAGCTATGGCGCAGGTACAACTGCCTCGAACGATATGTATGCTGGAGGTGGGATGGCCTCCCAAGGGATCGTGTGGGTAACGTACAACTACCGGACCGGACCTTTTGGATGGCTTGCCCTGCCCGAGCTCAGTGCCGAAAACGCGGCTGAGACCGGACGGAACATCTCTGGCAACTATGGTCTGCTCGACCAGATTGAAGTGCTCCAATGGGTCAAGGACAATATTGCATCTTTCGGAGGTGATCCCGATCATGTTACCACGATTGGCCAGTCTTTCGGTTCGGGGGCTGTCTTGCATCAGGTTAACAGCCCAGTGGCCGAGGGGCTCTTTGTCGCCGCCATTGCCGAGAGTGGTATTCTTGATCCATACGATCCCAACATGGGGAGCTATGGTTCCACTCATGTGAACTTCAGCTTCCTCTACCCTTTCTCCGAGACTTATCAGTCAAGTCTGAATGTGTCTACCGTCGCCGACCTGCGAAACCTGACAATGGATGAGCTGCTCGATGGCACTGGTGTGAGTACCTTCGGTGCTGGCTTCGATCCAGTTTTGGACGGATATTTGATTCCCACTACATATCAGGGAAGTCTGGACGACGGACCTGCCAACGATGTACCTGTTCTTGTTGGAAACAACCGTGATGAAGACTTGGTTACTTACGATGCAAACTACACGGTCTCAGAATATGAGGCTGATCTTGTGACATACTATGGCTCGACATGGGCCGAAGTCTTCCTCAGTTTGTACCCGGCCAACACCACCGCCAAGGCGACGACCTCATACAAAGCCCAGCTTAGAGACGCAGTTCGGGTTTCCACTTGGGCTTGGGCAAACGGCTGGGCTACGGCGGCAAGTAGTCCCATCTTCACCTATGAATGGGACCACTCGCCACCTGGGCAGGATGCAGGGGCATTCCATGGTTCTGAGATCTCGTATGTGCTGAACAGTCTGTATGCGGATGATAGCTCACCTTGGGCGTCGGACGACTATGCGATTGCGAACATCGTCTCATCGTACTGGGCCAACTTCATCAAGACAGGCAATCCCAACAACGGAAGCTCATACGACAGGTACCAGAATGGCTCGTTGGTCACCTGGCCCGCGTCAACGGCTTCGCAGAATCTCACCTTCAACATTGGTGATTCGTTCCAGGAGGACTTGCTTGCCACGGGAGAGCAGATTTCAACCTTCCTTGAATGGTTCCATAACGTGACTACTGCTGTCTATTAGCAGGAGAAAAACCGGAAGAAAGAGCAACTCGAACACAACATGTTCTGTATGTAAGTAGCGCTGTATATTAGTCCAATAAAGAATGTACATGATGCCTCAGGAAAGCTTATATGCTCTTGTAGATGTCATTGCGTGAGACAGACAAGCGCGTAACAACTGGGTTTATCGTTGATGCAGTGTAAGGGGCCGGGGGCAATGAGAATGGAAAAGCAAGAAAGGTAGGCTCAATCCTTTGTGTGAAACTCTCAGGTCAGACGAGTCGAGACTATTGTCGGAGTCAATGAGTCAGACTTCTCGCGCCTTGGAGGATAAGCAAAGAAAGAGGGGAAGGAGAGAACATTCCGAACACAGGGTGAGGTGACGTTGATACCACAACAGTCACGTGATACTATACTCGTAAACTTGAAGCGTAGCCAATACAATGATGAATAGAGAAAGGTAAATTGAGTATGACTTGGGGACTAAAATCTCCCATGCATTAACCCCATAGTTTATTTGAAGGTTGTTTCCAGCCGCGTCGCGTCATCGGATATTCTAAAACCGTTGACCGACTCTAAAACTCAGCCACTTCTCAGCCTCTGAGGCATCAACACCACAGAACGAACCGACCAACGGCACAATTTCAGAAAGGGATGACTATCGAGGAATGCGCAGAATGCGCAAATGGTGTACGAAGACCCCTTTCCGTGAGCCCGCGATCGCGATTGCGCCTCCTTACGCTTGAGGCTCGAACACTGCAATGGCCAGAGATGCAGAAAAGATATCAATCCCATATCCCCAGATTTCTCTTATTTTCCAAGCTGATATTATCCTCACAATCCTTTCCATCTCCTCATTCTCGATAATCTCATAATGTCTCTCCTCAAGACTTCTAGCAGTATACCCTCTCTCCTCATCCTCACACTTCTCCACAAGCCAACCTTCTCACATCCCCTCTCCCTCCCTCAAACCCTCACACCCCGCTACGTCCCACCATCAACATACATCCACGCCGCCAAACTCTCCACAAAAGCCATCATACTCATCACCATCTTCCTATTCGTCTCTCTCCTCGCAGCCACACTCACCTGCTACTGCTGCATCAAGCGCCACCGCTCGAAGAAACGAGCGCATCGACTTGCTTTGGATCAATCACAATCAAGACAACTAAAACCGAGGATTAATCAGAGGAATGCAAGGTTCTTTGCTCCGGGATTGGTGATGGACAGGATTGAGAGACAGAGGTTGAAAGAGGAGAGGGAGACGGAGAAGACGTGGAACTGGAATCGGAAGGAGGAGGAATACGAGTTGTGGAAACTGGATGGTGGGGTGAGGGTTGAGGAGGTGAGGAGGCCGGAGAAAACGAGAGGTGGGTTGAGGGAGGTGTTTAGGAGCGTGGTTGTAAGGAAGTAAAATTGCACGAGGGATGATGGGAGGTACTGGAAGATAGTCAAAGTAATCTAGTTCATGTTTTCAAATTTTTATGCAGATGTTCTACCCACGATGTGACCATTCCATCCAGTATGGGTTGGGAAAGCAAAATTGGAGTACCGGCGGATTACAGGAAATGAGAATTCTGGCCAGTAAATCACAGCTAAGTGATGAAGCTCAATGCATTTTACTGTGAAGGTGGGACTAGCTCATCTGGTGAAGTTGTCATGTTCAATATCCAGCATGTCGAACCTGAAAAAGGCTGCTCTTCCCGTTTGCGGAGCCAAAATATCGCCTAATTCTCGGCTCTCTTCCTTTCTCAACTCCTGGACAGAGAATAAAAGAATCTTATTCAACAGGAACAGCAGCAAAAGAGTAATCTCCGGTACGGGGAGTCGAACCCCGCGCTCGGCCGAAACGCTGTGGTTTTAACACCAACTTGAAAAGGCCATATGTTACCGATACACCATCTGATTAATTGTTAGAGTCTTATTTTTCAGTTAAGAAGAGTGGTAACTTACACCGGACTTGTTTGATTGGATGACGAAGAAATGCTTGTTTAATAATATATTCTAATCTGATAATTGTGCGAATCTGCAAAGTGGGGTGGCTCGGGAAGGTCGCTTGTTAAGCGAGCCGCCTTGTACTTGGTGCAGGTATTGGGGGACCGTCATCTGAGAGTTCGAGAAATCTAGGTATTTCCAGAATTTTAAGCGAAGTATAATCATGATGATGAAGATGACGAGTCGTGTTTTGGGACTCTATTTCTTAGCTGTATCTTGCCACCTTGCATCCATAAGCACGCCTTTGCCACGTGCAGTTGAGGTCTCTTGAACTTCAATTAGCATTTAACTTAGACAGTGCCATCCATTGAGGTATATATAATCCCTTCGTGCTGGCTTCTCTACCGTTGTGTCCTCATTCCTATTTGTTCATTCCATTGGTGTGATTTACTCGCCTGATATGACAAGTATCTCCTCCGGCCCTTTTCTTACAGTTCAAAACCTTACGCTGAGCACTTGATCAAATTAGCCACTGGTGGAAATCACGTCAGCATCTGAGACTTTGTTTCGCTTGCCATGAGCACATAAACTTCAGTGTATCGTTCCGTGCTAGAACCAAGATACTGGCAGTTCAAAAGTAGGAGCTTTGCCTCTTCATTGTGAAGCACATTTGCTCTGGATGGTTTTAAAGTCCTAAACTGGTGAGGACATTGAGAACAGCAGAGGATGGGAATGCCAGTATAGGCTACGAAAAGCAGGGCATCACAATTGTATGCGATTCGAGGTAAATATTGAATTGTTCTAGGGTGGTTGGGACAATGAAGTGTGCCACGACATTGCAGTGTAACTACTCCTGAATAGCTTCTGCCTGGAAAATATCCCACATCGGATGTTTAGCGCAGTACAAATCCTATATCAAAATTCTTTGTATCATCCAAGAAGATCTCATGAAGTGTCGTCCAACTCTCCCCTATGAGAGTACAATGTCTAATACTCCTTACCCTTCCCTCAAAATTTCTTGTAATTGACAGGTACAGATTGCATGATTGGATCATTGGCGTTGATTACACTCCCATACAATGAGAACACGATATTTCGAGGATCAGAGGCCGCAAAACCTTGTCTCTGCTCTAGCAAAGAGTACAGTGAGAGGTCGCGTCTTCTAAGTAGTCGCGTCCTATCCTGTTTGCTGAATCTGCTTGGTAAATCTGACGGACTTTGTCCATTACCAGTACGCCACTAGTAGTGATATGGAGGCCGTTGGAATCAGAGTCTCGAACAACAAAATACCTCCCTTTTACAGCGTCATCCAGACTCCATGGATCGGACACTCTATAGTTGAAGAACATTGTGTCGTAACTGAATTGATCATACCTAAGCTTTATATCCCATCTTCGGCCTTGCAAGAAATGGGTGCATAGCTGAGACCAAGGTAGGCAACACTGTTCCACAACAAATCCAAGGACATCGAGACACAACAAGTTCCTGGAAAGTCCAAGCTCTAGTGGAGCAGCTTCTGCCAAAAATCTCTTCCCTGCCCCGATCGAGATTCTTTAGTCGCTGTTCACTCAATTCTGACTTTGGGATCGTTCCCGATGCAGCGGAATGGGAACAACATATCGAAAGCTCCGTCGAATGGCTAAGATATATAATCGTTGATGTTGCAGTCTTGTATATCTCACACATTTGTTTGACCTGCTCACTGCGCTCGTGATCATCTTGCTGGTTGATACATATCGAGTCGACCCAAAGCTGTGGCGTCTTCGTTGCCAGTCTCAAATTTCGCAGAGCCTAATCCAAATCTACCGTAATCGCAAGTGGGTGTCCATCAATGAAGACGTTACATCCTTTCTCTGGACTACCCCAGGTATAGGAAAGTGCCGTGTATCCATCTTCGAACGAGTACGCATCGGAAGGATGGTACACTCTGCCACAGATGTGATCTGGCGCTTCTGATGGATAGAAAGTAGGTGCGTTCATATACCTCTTGCTTCTGTTGAAAGTGTAGTGTGTATGATCTCACCATGAAGATCCGAGTCGTACGCAGCGGATGGGTAGAGCCTGAAGATACGTATCGAGTCGCTGCTCTCAAGAGAGTTGTATCCATACTTGGCGACAGTCGCCATATCTCAATGGGGAGATTGGGTCTTGAATCTTGGTAACTCTTGCTTTGAAGTGCTCGAAGTGGATATAGATGGACCAGGCTCCAGCAGTAATTGACGGGCGAGATCACGAACTTGGGGTCCACCCTGCTTAAAGACGCTCCTGGATATCTTGTGCAAGATTCTGTCATTGATAGCCCCTCTGAAATCATATTTGTAGCTACTAAGGTGTACTGAAGCTGAATGGTGTACTTGAAAAGGAGGTGAAACTTCGATCTTGCGTCAGCCTCGAACCGTAGGTGCAGGTTGCCAGGGGTACCAACCAGCATGTGCGCCTGGTAGCAGCAAGATTGGCTTCTTTGTCCAATAGGCCTGAAGACGAATGAAAGTAGACAGAGAAAAAAGATCAGTAGTAAGCTACTCCCTGTTAGAATATGGACAAATGAGTTTTGCCTGTAATGTTTGGAAGTGAAATTGGTTTCAAACTTGAGCCAGTGTGAATGAACAACAAGACCAAAGTCGTAAACGGAAGGGACATTCTGAGAGCGATACCTATACTAGCAAGGTTAATTCGATGATCAAAGTAGAAGGAAGACTGACTACGCCTGAAAGCACAGCAGAATTTGAAAGTTTCTGGATGCAGAATGAACATCTGACCGAACGCCACTTGGCACCAAGTTAAAACAATCAGCTCACACAACCAAGACCATAATGGCAAATTATGATATCTCTATTCTACATATTGTGTAGCGCGAGCCGTCTGACCGGAGCCGTCGCTGTATCATCCCAGAAACGCCAGATCATGAATCATATTCCTACATATTGCCCATTCCTCGAGGTATTACCCTGAATCAGGGAGGCATAAACCCAAAATCAATTCAGCAACCCTCTGCAAAGCGAGAAGAAACGCATATGAAAGGTATCACAGAAAACAAGACCTGAGTAACGCCATAGACACGATCCTCATGTCGATTAAACGCCGAAGAAAGCAGATCTAGCCATCTCAACCCCAACGCATTCGATCATCCTCAAACGCCAACTCTGCCTCTCTTGGCAGATCGTTGATTGGGATCAAGTTGTGTCTTTCTCTTGCGAGGAGCGATAATCTCGATTTCGTCATCATCAATGACCGCAGGAGTATTGGCCCCAGTAGTCTCGACAGTAGTAGCATCAGTCATGGAACCAGGTCGAGTGTCCGAGCTCATCTCCCTTGAGCCAGATCCGAACCTGCTCTCGTAGTCGAGTCGAATGCCCTCGGCAAGATCATCGCACAACTTCTTATCCTCCGGAACCTCGTTGAAGTGATCAGTGCAGGTAGGACATTGGATATAAAACGCTTGCGGCATTTCGGGATATCCAAGCAGCTCGTACTCCATGAGACTGTTTCCGATCAAGGTTGTCTTGTCCATGTCGAGACAATCCTCGCAGTATGCACGCTCGCACCAACGACAGCGGTAGAGCATACCGCCGGCTTCAGAAGTGCCTTGCTCACAGTCAAAACATCTATGCTGTGGACAATTGAAAGACCAACCCTTAGCCTTGGATTGATATATACGATCGAGGCATCCAAAATGATATGCTCGGGGGCACAACTTGCAGCAGTGTAGTTCGCCACCATCGATGCACACTTGGCAGTGACTTTGAGGCTCGACTGCGACTTTCTTATCACGCTTCGGTTCAGCAAGACGAGGGTCCTTTCCAGCCATGGTCGGAATTGCTTCACCCCAGGCACAATTCATGGATTCCTTGGAGACAGCGAAACCGTCAACCATGACAGTAGTGTTCTTGCCGACGCGACGATCCGCTCGGTTGAAGTATTCTTGTGCAATGTCCTTGTTGGAGCTGAATTTCGCACTTTTGGCTAACTTCTTGCCCTCAAAGACGGATGCTTCGACGCGCTCCATTTCGGACAACCATTTACGCTCGGCTTCTTCATCCATTTTGGCATCGGGAACCGTGTCTTGTTTGACGGCTGTGTCGGCAGGATTGTCCTTGCACTTGGCTACCGTGGTCTCCCAGTCCCTAGGTTATGAATTAGCATCGCCTGAGACTTGATACTCGCAGTGTACTTACCAGCTGAGCATCTCATTAATGTCGACTTCCGGTCTCGAAATTGCGGTCGCGCCACGACGGAGAAGGGTCATCAATTGATTGGTAGATAGTTGCGGCATGGAATCGTCCTCTGCTGCAGGGCCTTTCTTAGACTTCTTGCCAGCACCAAATTTCGTGTGGATATCTTGCATAGCTTCGGTGACTTTTGCAGACAAGTAAAGCTTCTTCTGAATGCGTCCCATCATCTGCTCCTCGACTGTGCCTTGCGAGACAAATTTATATACGGTCACAGGATTCTTCTGACCAATCCGATGAGCACGAGCTTCTGCTTGAAGGGTGATCTGAGGGTTCCAGTCCTGATCGAGGAGTATAACATCCGAAGCAGTGGCAAGATTGATACCAAGGCCTCCAGCTCTGGTGGATATGAGCATTACTCGGTAATCGCTGCTCAGATCATTGAACATTCTGATGCCAAGGTTTCTGCGTGCCCTAGCGGTCGAGCCATCGATGCGCATTGATCGGAAGCTTGTACCGTCGCCTCCTCTTAGGAGTAGGAACTCTTCTACAAGGTCAAGCATCTTCGTGAAACCAGAAAAGATTAGGATCTTCTTTTTTTGCTTCACGACAAGCTCCTTGACCAGCTTTTCCAGAACGATGAACTTGCCAGAAGCTGTAATGACGTGATCGCCAGTGTAATAGGGATCCGGCTCAGCATTGGAGAGTTGGTATGGATGATTGCAGACCTTCCTCAGCTGCATCAGCAAATTCATCAGCTTTTGCCATTCTGACTTCTTGACTTCGCCAGACTTGGTGAGTTCATGTTCACGCTTGATAGTTCGCTCCAGGATCTCTTTGTTCTCCTTCCAGGCAGAGGATCCAATCAAGGCATCATCTTCAAGCACCTTGAGAGCATCGGCTTCTTGTTTCATCAGTTCAGCCTCTTGAGCTTCGATCTGCTTCATCTCCTGCATCTCCTGCTCTTCTTTGGTCTTGACGTCCTTAAATATTCCATCAATCAAACTCTGGTCAGCTTTCGTGATCATTCGCTTGTACCAGAAAATCTGCATATCGGTCAACGGCACGTACAAGATGACCTCAGTCTTAGGAGGAAGATTGAGATCAACACCAGGCGAACTTTTCATACGCCTCAACATGATGAGCTCGAGCAATCGTCTAGCATCGTCCAATACAGTGCTCGAATACTGACCCTTGGAGAGATTGAAAGAGGTGTCGAATAGTTCGTTCGTGTTGGCAGCAAAGACTTCAGGGTAAAGCCAATGAAGCAATGACCACAATTCGGACAAGTTGTTCTGGAGTGGTGTTCCCGTCAGAATCAGACGGTACTCGGCCTTGATGCCCTGCAACGACTTTGAGATCAAGCTTGCATCGTTCTTGACGGTGTGACCTTCATCCAGGACAACATATCGCCACACGAAAGCAGTTTTGAACCATGATTGTTCAGCCTTGAAGCAATCATATGTTGTGACGACCAAGTCCACGCCGATATCCTTTTCATCCTCGGAGTCCGTATCGAGAGAAATGACGGCTTTGCCGGCTGCGTTGCGTCGAGACTTCAATTTTGATTTTGCCTGAGCAGTCAAGTTGCCGTAATGATCAATTTCGCCCACAACGATCTTCTTCAGCCTTTGGCGTTCTGCGATTGGGCCGTGGAATCGAATAGCCTTCAATCCCGGGGTCCACTTCTTTGTTTCCGCCATCCAAGAGCTCAGTACAGACAGCGGACACACAATCAGGAATGGGCGCTGAAGTCGTCCGGTACCCGCTTTTGGGTCATTTTCTTTGAGGTGCTGGATTAGCGACAAGGTCTGCAAGGTCTTGCCCAGTCCCATTTCATCACCGAGAACTCCCGATAGACCGTTGTGGTGAAGGTACATCATGAATGAAAGACCCGATAGTTGATAAGGCTTCATGACAGCTTTGACACCACGAGGCTGCTGCTCAATTTCCTTGTAAGGGGTGATTGTGGGGAGTTTTGCTCGCTCCGCTGGTAATAAGTGCTGCTGATGCTGAACCAGCTTGCGAATGTAGTTGTTGGGTGGCAACAAGGGAAGCCATAGATCCTTCTTCTCGAATAAGAATTGATCTCTGTATGCAGCAGTCTTGCTGGCAATCTCCTGTCTGATAGCCACCCTCCTGCTGACCACAGGGGTCAAATTGAGGTCATCACCAAGAAGATCAGATATGGCATCCTTGCCCCTCTTCTTAGATCGTCCCTGGTTGATGTATGCATTGTCGAATGCCTGCATTGATGTATTTGGACGCCGCTCTCGATTCGATCTTCGGGTGGAGGGAGCATATTCAATGACAGAATCATCATGATTGTCTAGGGCCAGCTCGTCTGGTGCGTTCTTCTCGTTTTCATCATCGGATAGTGTAATGACTTGCTGTTTGGGAGGTGTTCGCATAGGTAGCGGGGACGTATTGTACGCGGGGCGCGGGGTTTGCATTGTAGGGCTACCATTCTTCATATCCGCCTTGTGCTCTGCGCGAACTCCGAATTGAGCAAGAAGACTCGAGGCTGCTGTTGGACGGCGTGCTTGTTTCTGCGGAGTGGTTGTGGTAGGAGGAGGAGGGTAGTTGTTCTGCATTTCGAGGCCAGATCCGTAGAAAGGACCTTGCGGTTTCGGAGCAAGCGCAGGGTATGGATTGTCCATGATGAAATCGGCTCGAGAGTAAGGTGGTGTGTTGGGGAGAGGTGGAGAAGGAGGAGGAGATGAGGGGGCGTGTTGAAGGTGGTGAATATGGTGGTGAGAATGGTGGTGAGAATGGTGAATGGGAGCGTTCAGAACAGCGCTAAAATGCAGTAACAATCCGCAAGATTTTCCATTGAAAGTGAACGACAACTTTCGGACCTCAGCTTTGTCGAGGGATGCGCGCCAAAGTGTGTTGGAGGCTCAAGAAGTTGAGAGAGAGGCAACTTTCAATTTTCTGACTACACAATCTTTACGCTTCCGGAGTCGCGTCTTATCCGCGTCTGGCTTATTTAGGTTATGCGACCGTGTTCAGATTTCCGAGGGGCAAAATATTTTCGAGTTTTGTTATCTATTCCTAGGGAGGTGGGATGCTTCTTTCTGAGCTATATCTGAAATCTGTACCGAGTCATTGTTTTACTATCTTCTAGGTGCATTCATATAATTCATCAGATGTGGTCTTTCCGGGCTAAGTAACCTTAAAATCCAAGAATAGTCCTGTAATCACCATTTTGTGAATTTACAGCATAACTCATTTCAGAAGAACTGACATCAGAAGCAAGTGCTTCGGTCAACGTGTATGGTGTGCATTGTCCTGCAGATATACGTACATTATGTAGGGCATCCCAAAAGGAACACCTCCTAAGCTGATGTTCATGCTCGAATACATTTCAAGAGAGCCCGTCTACCATGACTAGTCCTAATGCGGATTAACCTCCACGTGATCTGGCGCCAGACACCTTACCGGGCCGAAAATCTCTCCGGCGGCCGCTATTCTCTCCCAAGCTTCCTCGATCTGAAGCACCACCAAACTCCTCTCCTTTTTGCATCTCGAATACGTCTCGATACGGGTAAATGGTCTCAAACCATACCATACCATCCGTCGACATGCCTGACACCCAGCTCTACCACCCCCTACTCAGTTGTCGATCCGATGGATTGCTTGAAGTAGTTACCAGAAACAATGTCCGGGAGCTCAATCAACCTACTGCAGCACAGTTGAACGACACTCCAGACGCAAATGGCAACGTCGATTGTTACAGAGCAATCAAGGATGATGATCCAAAGGCTGTCGACTGGAGACGGAAGCTTGCGGGCATGTTAATACTGTTATTGGGCGGGAAGGAACAAGCTAGTACGATCCGATCCAAGACTTCACTTGTCGCGTGTTGAATTGAAAAGAACTGATAGTTTATTAGACAAGAAGTACATACTTTCTGAGATGCCAGCAGGGTACACTTTGTGGGAGCATGTCAAGTACAACAAGAAGAAGATGGACACTGAGGATAAGAAGAAAGAGAAGGGCAAACATGCAGCGGGCACGTACGAACGACAGGATGCATATCTCTACGGTCACCCGCAGGGTCGAAAGAAGCGATTCAGAAGTCCCGCGGACTTTCTCCCACATCTTCTTTGGCTTGTGGTCGACAAGGAAAATGATCCTGCGAACTGCTCATGTAAAATTTGCTCTCCTGATGGAGACAGGCCAGATGGAGAGCCCGCAAATGCTATCCCAGCACCACCAAAGCCTGAGCCGGAGGTCAAACAGCTACCCGTCAAGAGAGAGCCCAAGCCTAACCCTACTCCCACCTCTGTCCCAGCTCCCGCACCCCGAAGCGCGCCAATTCCACCTTTAGCCCCGCCTTTAGCTCCCTCGAAGCCTGCACCAGCGACTCGGCCAGCAGCCGGACGGTCACAAGAGGCACAGGCAGATAGCGATCCTAAGAACGTCTACTTATATCGACCAGGAGAGCTTGTATGGTTTGACAATAAGCCCAATTGGCGGCTTGGAGTCATTGGTAGGCGAGGATTGGTCAATAATGTACCTCGCTATCTCATCCAGCCACTCTCTAACCCGCAACAACACCAGGCAGAACAGATTAAGGACCAAGAGACCTCGCTTCGACCATGGCTTGCATGGAGTGTACCCCAAACAACGAATCCCGGCCTCAATGAGATGATATTTGAACAAGTCCCCTGGGAGCGTGTTGTTAGAGGAGACTTCGATGGCGGTCGTAGGACAGATTACGTGGTAGATGGAAGCATTCTTGCAGCCAAAATGGTCGACGCTAGCTATTCGCTCTTTGATCGCAATGAGCATGCTTTAGCTGGTCCAGGCGAAGTACACTACAACGGGATGTTCCTAGGAGGCGAGAAGATATGGGTCGGAGAGCCTGTTCGTCTGCGCGTTGTCTCGAAGCCAGTCCCTGATATCGTTGTCCTCGTCATTCAGAAGCTCATCGAGCATACCAATCAAGGCGCATCCAGTGTAACTTTCGTTGGTGATGTCTACAAATTCGTCGAAATGCCGTCACCTTACACAGATCGTTCGCAATGGCCAACGCCCGACCTACCTGCTAGAATGGTTGCAGATCTTCGATTCAGAAATGAGGTTGCAGACAATGCCCGTATGAACACCTGGTGTGAATGGCGGCTCCTCGAACCAGCTGCCCGCAAGGGTCTTATCGATATTCGAGGTCGATGGTACGAGTCTAGAACTCTATTACCCATCTTACGAGGTGCACTGAAGTACCAAGAAGATCAAATGGCAGGAAAGATCGGCGACTCAGGAGAATGGATGAATGGAAGACGAGACAACAACAAAGCACCGGAGACAAGACGCAAGAATCGAAGGGATACGCTTGGTCAGTCTGTCCCTGCCAACTTCACCGTCAGCCGAGGATTAGATGGACTTCCTGCGGACAACATCTTTCCTGATGAACACCAAACTCAGGCTCAGGTTCCACCTCCATTCCACAATGCGGATGATATTGAACAATTCATGAATCTGGATGGTGCGGGACAGGATTTCTATGCTTAAGTTTGTGAGATGCTGGCGAGAATTGTATGGCATGGTGTTGGTGGAGATCTTCATGGCGTTGGACGCGGAGTTTAAGGTGTTTCATGTAGACTAGATACCCATTGCTTTGCTAAAAGTGCTTTCTGGCATAGATAAATCTTGCCTAGACCAATGTACCTAGAAGTCCAAACTACCTTCCTCACCGTAAAGCAATTGTGCAATGTTGTATTCTTTTTGTTGGAGTTCATGAGATTCCTTGTGCTTCTTGATATTGCGCCACGTTCAAGAGGGAGCTCGCTTCCCTCTTGTGGCATTCCGATGTTATCTGAGGGGATGATAACATCACTTCCACAAGGTACCGTAACGCAACAGCTTAGATTGATGGGTCTGCTTGCCCGTGGCCGTGGCCCGTCTGAGAAATTTTATGTGTGGCTTTGCACGTATTTAGAGATCTCGACGTCACCCATGTCTAGGTCACTGATCCACCTTGTATTTTTGTTCTCTCCAAGTTTGACTTATCCCCAGGAGCCGAGTAGCTTCAGAAAACTCAATCTTCTCAGACCAGAAAACCAAAAATCCAGCAATGCCCATAATGATATACATTCCCAAAAAGAAAGTCATCTAAAAACAATCCCGCTTCATAACAAGTACATTTCATCCCATATCTCATATCCCAGATCCCATAACCCAAACTCGTAACTCCCCCACCGCCCCTACCCCAACCCCCATTCTACTCCTCCTTAAAAGCCACAAACCTCGTAACCCTCCACCCCAAACTCCACCTCCTCAACCTGGCACCCCAAAAGAACATCGGAACCCACAACGCCAACACTGCAAACGCAATAGCAGCCATCTCACTCAGCGCGGCCAATTCTCCCGATCCCGCGATCCAGGAATTGGTTGTTGCTGAGAGACCGAAGCCGATGATGGATTTGAAGGCGAGTTGGGCGATGGTGACTTCGCCGCGTACGGGGCCGTAAGCGTCAAGGGTGTAGACGAAGGAGATGTTTATTCCTTGGCCGATTGAGAAGGTTACTGTGAGGTTTTGTTAGCACGCGTATTCTGGGAATAAGAGGTGGTTGAAAGAGGAGGCCTTACGGAGTGAGAGACCGAAGATGGGGACCATGAAGTGCAGTCCGAATTGCAGACCGGCACCGTAGAGGATCAGTGCTGTTGGGGCGGTGATCATGGAGATTGCCATGGCTGGGAGTCGGAATTCGGGTTCGCGGATACCTTTGTTGCGTCTGGTGAAGTAGTTGGCGACTGCTTCGCCGACTGGACCTCCGGCGGGAACTATTTGATGTTAATACAAGTTCCAGGTGATGTGGAGATAGGAGGGAGACGTGAAATTTGGGGGTACTCACTAGCAAGAATTCCTCCAATCAAGCTTCCAAAAAAGCCAAGTCCGGCTTGGAATGGAGTGAAGCCATACACTCGGGCAAAGTCATTGGCAACTGACGCAGTATATTAGCATCAATGTCACTTCCAGTAGAAGACTAAACTTACATGTGGATGATAAAGCGACACTGAAGCCAATAGTTGCCGACATGACAAGCGTTGCCCAAAGCACAGGAGGCATAATGACCAAGCCAAATGGTCTGATGAACATCGTCCAAAGAGAGTCTTTCGTGTAGATTTCTCCGGTGAAGAGCGAGAGCTTTTTCCAGAACGATTTCTTAGCCGGTTTTGAGAGGGGAGTGTAAGCAGCTGAATTTCCTAAGACAGTAGCTTCCAAACGCCTGACTCGCTCTTCTAGTCGTTGAACCACGGTACTCTCTCCTTGGATGTCCATACCAGTAGCACGGTCGCTCTCATCATAGTATTTCTGGACTCTTGCTTTCTCGGCGTCGTTGAGGATGATGGAAAGAGATAATCTGTAGGGATTCTTCTTGCTGTCGAAAATGTCTCCTTCCTCTTGGTCTTCATATGATCTGTTGTATGCTGTCTCTGGGAAGGTGAAGATGACTAGGAGAAGCAAGATTCCGATTAGAATTGTGCCGACGATATAGATCACTCTCCATGAATTGTTGACGACGATGAATCCACTGATGATGATACCAATGGATACGCCGGAGCCAGTAGCGAAGTTGTACATCCTGCCAGGAAATTAGTGACAATATCTGACATTTGTTGGAGGGAGACAAACGCCATCATGGTTCCTCTTTCATGAAGGAAGAAGATATCCGAGATAGTAGCTGGACCTAGACATTCACCAGCTCCCGAGAAGAAACCCAACAATATCCTTCCAATGAGTTCGCTTGTGAAGTTCGTCTCCCCACCGCACCAAATCGCCGTTGCAAAGTATCCTGCGAACGAGATGATGTACATAGGCCTTCTTCCGTACTTGTTGATGAGGGGCTGCCATATCAGATTGCCGGTACCCTGAGTGAGGGCTGAAGTCGTGAAAAAGAAGGCCACCTTTTCTATCACCTCTTCCAGATTTGGATTCCCATCCGAGAAGTCTCCTGCAATCTGGACGAGTGCGACTGTTGGACCCGCGGCCAGGAACGTGCACATCAACATGCCAAAGCAAGTGACGACTGCAATATATATCTTGAAAGGTTGTGACCTAGAATATGAATATTGAGCGTGTATCTTGCAGGAGGAATTCTTAGACACTACTGACCAGTTCAGAGGATCATTTGGATCTTTCGAAGGCTTTGGCACCAGAATAATTTCACCAGACTCCGAAAGCAATTGAACTTGGCCCAAGGCCTGCTCCTTCACCACTACCATGTTTGCGTTTTTCCCCATAATGCAAGAATATCAAGGAACGCGTGCAGCTCTCACCAGGAGGCTACGTAGGAAAGAAATAGTTTACTGTGAAGCGACCGTGATGAAAGACCAGCACTTAGGTTACTTAACCTTAAAGTTGAACGACGTGCGGCTGACCATTATCAGTTATCTCGACGGATCCACAAACCGCGTCGGTGGATCGGTGGATTACTTCTGCGACTCGGGACCGCATCTTTCTTGACTGCCGCAATTGTGGGGAGACTCGAGGGAGATCAAAGAGCTCCCTGTTGTTCCCACTTCGGAATTGTACAGGGGACAAGGCTATTGCGAATAGAGACGTTTCAGGATCGACTTTGATGGCGCTGGAGCCACGTCATGGTACTCGCTGAGAGGTCAATATTTCTAGAAACAAAGCATTTCTCGAGAAGCTCGAGCTGGTTGACGGTTGCTACAGGCAAGAAGCCCTAATGCACCCCCACTACGGTATGATAGGATCTTTACTGACTCCTTGCCCACGCGACGAGTTGAAGATATTATTATGCCCTGGATGATCTTCTTCTATTTGCCCGATAGCGAGACTGATCGATGTTTCACAGTCAAATGCGGTTAGGCGCTGCTCAGCATTGCTGATTGATCTTGTCTTTCTGCTAAAGCATGAAATCGGTCCAAACTCTGGACGTCGCAAGAAGTTGTCTTGGCAAAACTTTAAACATGCTGAACTTCTAGAATCGAAGCTTGGGCAGTCCTCATTGTGATTTCCACGGCCGTTTTCTGCACTGCCAAGCAAGGTTACCGTTCTTTGAGGATTGATCGAACTTCTTTCTTGCACACAAAGTTATAGATGTCTGCTGATATTGGGTCGGAACGTGGACATCGGGCTATGTGGCATTATGACTTTGTCGTAGGGTCAAATCCCAGACAACCTGCTCTCGAGTGTAATGTATTAGTGATGTGCTGAAATCATCCAGAAGATTTGTAAGTATCTGCTGACAAGAGGAGATGTAATCGAAAAATTGAGTTTGCTTAGGACCTAGAAAAGCCATGCCGGCTGGGAGGGGGAGGTGCCTCAAGGGTGCCGCGTCTCCACGTCTCCACCGCGTAAACTTCCCTTCTAGAAAACAAACATGAGTTCTATGCACTTTCTATATTTGGGTGTCTTTGCATGAATCCCATGACATACTTGCTGGCACATAAGGATACAGGCGCTACCTGACAATCCTTTCTCCGAAGCCCTTCCAGGTTGTTGTAGGTAGTCACAGGACTGTTGAAGCGCTGATCCTTTCTCATCGAGTTCGCGATGATCTTCTGCCTCCATGTCACATAAGAGCTGAATTCAAGTCCAAGATAGCGGAGAGTATTATGGAGATATTGCGCGGTGGCTTGCGGGAGATGTTGTGTAGCAGGGCGGTGCTGATGGGTCGCTACCATAGTGCGAGGGTGGCCAGCTGAGGTATGATGCTTCGTTTTCCAAATCGAGATCTATCGGGATTGTCTTGCATCTAACCACTGCAGGCTGTGCAAAGGCAAAATCTGAAGGAAGACGAAGTTCTGAAAATAGACCTCAACGTGATCACGTGCTATACCGCATATGCAGTTTTGCCTACTCCGAGAGGACAAAGGGAGGCCATCCAGCGACCTTACTACGGACTGCGTTCTTGCTGTCTTGCACTTTACACCACAACGAGCTCGCACTGATCGGGCCCACCCATCTCCGGAGTCAAGCACCAGGCGAACAGCTTCATTCATGCAGAAGGCAGTCTTCCGTCGAGTGTCGCCTGGCTCAAGGAGTCGAGCTTCTGAGGTGGACAAATTCCGAGTTCCTTTTTCAGATGACTTTTACACTCTATCCCCCACAATCCGAGTTCGCTAGCTTCCTCTTCATACGCAAGTATCGATCTCATTGCTACCGTTCCCGAATTTAGTCACATTAACGTGGCTAAGAGAGCCGGCACACACATTGGACAACACCTGCAAAGTGCAAGGCCAGTATCGGACTTGACATTAGAATTGATGGCGGTCTTGAATATGTAAAGGACGATTATTATCAGCTATGGGAGCGTCAGGTATAATATATTTTTTCTCCCGCGGAAACATACCATTTCCAGCATCTTGACTCTTCTCTGTTCCAAGTTTTGACATTGTGTTGCAGAAACCTTCCTCGCCTCGTTCAGCCGCAGAGCTTATAGATTGAGGCGCTCGGTCCAGGAATCTAGGCTCTCCAAAGGCGAAAGAGTGCTGCACTGGCCTTCATCTGTTCACTCACCTTATTGATGTACAGAATGAACTGCGATATTCAAAATCAACACAACCCACTAGCATCGTTTCTCACCTTACAACTATAAACAAACAACCCTTGATAGATCAAAATAAGCACACTTTCTTCCGCCAATCCAGTCCGCCGATGTCGACTCGGAAAGTAAACACACTGGATTGGTGATGCGGCCCACTTGAATGTACTTTCCAGTGACTGCCGCCCCGAGCCTGTCCCCAGGCCTTCGGAAATCGGACAATGCTGAGCGCTTGGGGGTGCAGCCATACATCGAAAGGTGTATGGCTTCACCTTATGAATTTTTTTCCGATTAATCTTTGATGGCTTTTGCTAGGTCTTCTGGTACCGCTTCGACGGCCTATTTTGCTCTCTCGTCTGGTCAACATCTGCACGATAATCTATGTTGTAGCCCTGACAGCAGATGGAACGTTCTTACCATTACAATTGACGTCTCATCAGTCACCGCGGCTCCCGCATCAATGTCAGCTTTGACACGCTCTTCCTCCGTGAGGAGAATGGAGCAGTCAAATAGGAGGCTGTATACACGTTCGGTTATGAGGCTATTGGGGAGCAGACAATGATTTGAGGACCTGCCACAGGCAATCTTGTTAATGCCGGCGAGAAAACGTATACTTGCTTTCACGGATGCTCTGATGGTAAACACGCCGTGTCGCAACAAGTTTGACTTTATAGCGATGAGTATGGCAGTACTAATACTGGTGCTTCAGCTGTTCTTTACCGGTAGGTATACTAGCTCCCGACTCTCAGATATCTAGCTCCGGCATGACCTAGAACTGTGCGTAACTGTGCGTTTGATCAGGCTTGGTGTGTACTTCGGCTTACGGCTTTTATACATATGAATTTCCCTTGTACTAGCTAGATATAAGATGGACTACAAAACATAGGCTTCACAAACGAAGGTATCGAACGGTGGTGTAATGAAATTGATTTCAAGACTGTAAGACTACATAGTAACGGATTCAAAAGTTCAGGGAGAGGAGATGAAGAGGAGGTCAGATTTAAGCGAGAAGCCAGCCAATCAAATAGAACCTCGCAAATCTCACTTCACATGAATTAAAGTGCTGACAATCTGGTCGTACATCACCCCTGACCTCTTGCTCCCAGAACTATCTCTACATACCCCATCTTAGAGTCAGCCCCAAAGCGAGCAGTCTAAGAGGGACAGCATTCGACAAGACAAAGCACTTTGAGAAAGCGGGAGCGGGGCATTGATTCCATCCTGTTGGAGGTTGACTCGGATGATGTGCTTTTGGAAGATCATCGATTTGACGTCGCTACCGAAAGAAAGAGTGGCCTTAGGATATTTCTAAACGAAAGATGTTATTGCAAAGAATTCCAACACGGCCTCGGCCGCTTGTTGGCATTGAAAATGCAACAATATAAAAATATTCAGCGCTTAATGTTGGCTCCGAGATTTATGTTTCACGGCAGGACAATTGGGAGCCAGTCGGTGGTCAACCCAGGTCACCTTGCTGGGGTATTTCTGCAGCCCAGCGGCTGATCGCGGATTTGCGCTGCAGGATCATATTTGGGATTTGAGATGCAATGTTAGTTTATGCGATAATTCGCTTTTACTTGAAGGTATCTAGTGATGTTCGGCCCTACAATAGATTCGCTGTACTGTATATTTCCGCTTGTAAGCATTTATGTCCTGCCGAGGATACATTTAGAGAATGAAATGAAGTTTGGGTAATCATTTTTTCACTTCAATTGTGTTATCTGGTCTTGTTGTCTACCGCTCATGCGAGAACTTTGGGACACGGCTCAGCCCACCAAATGATGTTGCAGATGTTGATCCACAGCTATTACCATATTATACCTTCAATAACACGTGTCTTCCGTGGGATATCTGATTCCCTACTCGTAGGAAGCTCTCGAATCAACCTAGCAAAAATTCAAAACAGCACCCGCCATGCCTCATCCTAACTGTTGGCCTATCTCGCGGGTCTCAGGCACCGTATATGCGGCCAAGTCGTTGTCAGGGTTTGGAGCTGCCTGGAAGTACCTCTGACATAGCCGCTCGGCGCAGACACAACGGATGCAAACATCTGCCCAATATTTTCGCAGCAGGCTTCCCGCAGCAGTTGTCTGGTAAACCAGACCAAAACACTTGCTTGGAACGACGCTCAATATTTTGCCGCATCGGTGCATCTCTTCCCGTATTTGTTTTTGCAAGCTAGGGATTTGGAGTCTCTTAACAAGTGCCCAAAGCTGGACCAACATCTGATCCTCTTGCTCTTTTAGTTCGTGGTCGAAATCGGGGCTTTCGTAGTTGATTCCATTATGTAACTGCTGCGTATCGAGGTCTTTAGTGTAAAGTCAGCGTATCCAGACGTTCACTTCCATCTTAGTTGCATTACGAAGCTGATACTAGCCAGCCTGTTCCTCGAGCACATCATCATTGAAATCTGCCTTGCGTACTCCTTTCAGACTACCCAAGTCCCAACCAACAAAGCTGAAGGGCTCTCAACGAGCTGTTGCCTGCCTCTTTCCTGGGCTGACGTGTAAGATCTGCGGCCAGCGGTCCTTGACTTGCATTATGGGGTTGGTATTTGGTACATGGTTCATCTTATCACATCATCGTGACCGCCCACCCTCTACACAAATGTTGGGGGGAGAATATGGGGCGGGAAATGCGCCTGTTGCTAAGTACTCGTTGTTTTCGTATGTTGGAAAGTCATGATAATACTTATCTGCATTCTATTGGTAAATATTTATAGGATGTCATTATAGGGTTTCAAAAGGATCGCAGGATGAAATTGAGTAGGGTTACCAACAGGAGTCCTCGGGCAGAATTCGAATATGATTCCTGTAATGAAATAGCTTTGTTAATATTCTAAACTATAAATAAGATGAAATGAGTTTTATCACACGTCAACGATGTATTCCAACCAACGTCAATGTCAGCAGGAGGCTGTGCAATCTATCTTCTTCTTCGTACGGCGTCTGTCTCCAGAATAGATTGCATGGACTTATACTATATAACACGTTTATGTCGAACTTATATCCATTATCTCATTCTCATCAATTCGATCACTATTTTGTAATTCGTTGCTAGATTCATCACCAGTTGTTCCTCATTGCTTACATCCTATCCCACATCTTTTTGTAAGAAGCAAGACCCATCCGACAATATCAATTGCGAAGATTCGAGCTTCCAACCTCCAACCCATCAACTCATAGGGAAAGCCTTAAAACGGCACTTCACTTGCACATCCGCAATCATGTAATATACCACCATCTTATACTTTCTGGCCTCTATACTGGCTCTCTCTGGCTTTCTCGATGCTGTACCAGCATCCCTGGAAATCATCTCTGCCGAGGTCTCAGGAGTATCCTCTTCATCCTCCCCCAATCAAATCGACTCTCGAGCACCGGTCGCATTGACCTTGACCGAACAGACCCGCTACAGGACTTGGACGGGTTCCATGCCACCCGGGTTCTACACTCGTAGCCAAGCTCTTATATATGCAAAACAAGGATATGAGTTAATGAAAACACAAAAACCCAGCGGTTTCGATCTAGATGCCGGTGGAGCATTCGAACACTGAATGCTCGTAGCATGTCTTTTCGTACCAAGGAAGGGATTTTTCCTCGGTACCAACCCTGGAGCTGCTGGTTTCTGTTACGACAAGGGTAATGCTCCTACCTGGTGGCATCAAGTCCAGGGCCGAGAGATCTTGATTGAGGGTCGGGCGAAATGGCATGCAGAAGATGTAGCGATGGTCACGTACGAAGTCAGTCTCACTACCAAACTTGCTCCTACGGATACTTATCCAACGGGCTCATTCATTGCGGTTTATGGGCATTTTAAGGGCGAGAGATCGGGACCTACTGTTCCAGGACAAAAGGGTGTATGTGGTCAAACTGGACAGGCGACTATTGATCCCTCTTGTTATACTGTCTTGAGTCCAGGGCATCTGAATGTTGGATTCTAGGTAGTACGAATCACTTGTTTGGGCGTGGAATTAGGTGAGGCTAAGCCTGGCTATCGGTCAGCTTGAGGGACTTTTTTTGGTTTGAGGAAAGGAGACGGGGATTACTGCATGAGAGAATTGAGACCAAGAATAGACCTTTGAGCCCTATCTTGCAAATGTCTAGAGCTTCATGTGGCGAAGGTTTAAGATACACACTCTTTATAACACATTCTTTTAAACTTTTGGCGAAGACCGCACTAGCTTTTTGTGTTTTCCGGAAATCTTGATCCTACTATGATTCTAATCAGGAGTTTCATAATCTCTCCAGCCGGGAAGAAAGGAGTCTTGAAAGCTTGATTTTGCAGGTCACTCCTAACTTCAACTGTTATCTTGAAACGAACTTTTCAAATTCACAATTCCTGTCACGGAGAAGACAGGGCAAGAGGTGTATGTGATTCAATGTCAGGCGCGTAGCTGTAAGAATCATTGTTTTATTGATTCAGGGTGGAATTCAGGGTAATCTTGAGCGCATTTGTAGAATCGTTTCGAGGGGCGTCTTATCTGTATCGTTTAGTTCGAGTCTTCGTTCGAGGTCCTTTCCTTGTCCATCTGTCCATTCATTCATTCAGTCCACTTGGTCATTCCACTTTGACTTGTCTTCAATATTCCATCCTGCCTTAGCTGCCTCCCAAGGTGATGCCAGGTCGAGCTTCGAAAAGTCTCTACCCTTCGTGGCACCTTGCCCTAAGGCTATACCAGGTCAACAACCCTCCACAGCACCTTGCCCTACCACGGAGCAGCACAGCACTTCAAGGCTATTCTTTCGTGAATATAGCCTGCCCGAAAAGTGTGATACAAAGAGAGTCTCTATGATTTGCTAGAACGAACATTCTGGGTCTAACGAGCTTCGGAATTTGCTATACTTTTCTTTCGAAACATAACGCAGGTCGTGCGTCCCATTCGGCCGAAGCCATTATCCTCAAGAGGCCCAATAGTATCCTGCATCTTCAACACATCCCAACCGTCGTTCTCAATTTTCTGGGCGCTCGACTCAAATACCGACTTGAAGAACGTTGCTTTCCATTGCACGTCAACCCTAAAGTCATCCCCATTAGGATAACCCGTGAATTGTCTTCTCATCCGCTCAATATGATCAGGAACTTCCCCACTCCAGCCCGATAACCGGCCACTAATTTCAAACTCAAGTCCGGGAAGGTGGGCGAATGGCGGTAGTAGTAACAGTTGTAATTTTGATCCTTCAGAACCGAGAATGCGGAATACAGCTTCAATAGCAGGAGATACGTAGTCAACTGTCCACCCCCAATACCACTCGTCATTCACAGGGGGGTAGATGCGAGCATGTTGGTCTCGTGCATATACTTTACGCATCCAGGATGAGCCACCAACAACCGACGAGATTGTTCCATTAGGATCCTTTGAAACTGCCCTAGGCCTTGCAATTTCCGCTTTAAGGTATCGGAGATATGATCGGTTTCTATCTCCGATACTAAAGAGAAAGGAGTAGAGAGGGTCCCAGGGATCTTCCAAGGGCCATTGCTGCGATCCGCCAAAATAAAAGACGTTATTATGATAGAAGACAGCTGCAGCTTCGATGGAAATCATCCTATTTACTCGAAGTAATCCGAATGTTACAGCAGCTACCTTTCTCAGCTGCGGCCGAGGTGCTGGATCCATTTCGAATTCCGAGATACACATGGAGACGGTAATCGACTCGGGGCTAATCAAAAGCAGTCTATAGATCTTGTCCCGAATCTCGAGCGGGAGTGAGGTAAAGGTTGGTACAGGATATATTGCAAGTCCGAGAGGTTGGCCTTTGCGGTATTTAAGTCTACAGACCATTTGATGAGCCATTATCGATGCGGAGATTTGAGGTTGAATTATCGATCCGGAGGTTTGAGGTTGAATGATAGAAGAGCAGATGATCGCTCGACGTCGCGAAAAGGTTCCTTGTGAGTCACGAGACAAGGGGGCTTACTAACCTTGACTCATCCTCAGGCACTCCTATGATAAACCTCATCCTAGCGCCGAAACTTGCAATAAATCGCAAATCAGCGTGATCGCCGACCTCTTCCCCACTTCTCAGACCTTTTCAGCCAATAGCAAGGCGAGAAGAGTCTTGGTGGTTTCTGGGAGTTAATGCTGCATTGGGAATAGTGGTATGAAGTGAGGTGGATATTGAGCGCAGCCTCAGCGGAAATGCAGTGCTCCAGGAGTCCTATCCCTCACTGCAATTTGGCCGCTAACTAATCGTGTCCCCCTGACCTCTGGTTCGTGGTTCCGTCGCTCGTTCTTCACACAGACCACTCCCCCCTGGGAGTGTCCCTGATTAACTTGCAACAGTACGAAAGGGGGTTGCCATATTTCATGCAACAAAAGTGGGGCTAGGCGGTGAGTCAGTTTTGCTGCCGCTTTTTTCATGATTCGATCACTTTCTCTCAACACCACTACTACTACTACCACTACTACTACCACTACCAGCTTCTACAATGGGCCGCGTACGCTATAAATGGGCGACTCCAAAGAAATCAAGATTCTTTGGCCTTTAGAAGACGGTTACTCGATTCCTGTAGCTGCAAAAAAGCTAAATTTGGACAGAGTAACAGCATAGAGATGGACGAAACATCGAGTCCCCGAAATTGACCGCAGAACTCGTCCCTTTTCTCAACAACAGCTTGGTCGGCATCGAAAAGTTACAGACGAGCACATAAATCAAATAATCTTATGGATTACCGGCCACTACGACCGCCGCATCCTACCTCTTGAGACGATTGCATAAGAAGCTTGCGGTTTAAAGGCTCTATATGGAACACTTATACGAGCTTGGGGACGCTGGGGATACTATTATTACCTTCCTGACTCGAAACTATACCTTTCTGCGGCTTCAAAACTTGCACGGTACACTTTTGTAGTCAAGAATTGGGATCGACCGGTCGAATATTGGCGAAAGGGCATATATACCGATGAAACTGTTACTCGAACAAACTTGCGGCGGCGAGTTCAGCTACTTCGAAAGCAAGGAGAAAGAAGACGTCTTGATTGCATACAGTTTACTTTCAACTCTGGTCGAGATTTACTTATGTATTGGGCTGCTATTGGATACAACTTCAAAAGCGAGCTCCACTTCGTTTGTACAGATAGACAAGGACAAGGCTTTACACAAAAGAAGTACGAGGCACAGATCTTACGAGGGCCGTTAAAGGGGATCTTCGAAGACCGTTATTCTCAAGGATTCTTTTGTGTCGAAGACGGGAGTAAGGTTCATGGTCTCAAGAACACAAGGAGAAATGGAGCACTTTGCAATAGTACTAGAGTAGAGTGTTATATTAACACTCTATTTGACTGGCCTCCTAGCTCGCCGGACCTAAATCCTATTGAGAACGTGTTGTAATGGGTTGAGACCCGAACGAAGACTCTTGGTATTGAGAATACCTGCGATACCACGGACTACTTGGTTTCTAAGGCAACCTGTATTTATTTACCTTTGTATAAAGAAGAGAATTCTTTTCTTCTTTTTTCTTTAGTTTTATTCTCCTTATAATACAAACGCTTCTTATTTAATTATTAAATTACTTAATCTATAATATTAGAATAAAACTCTTTACTTAAGTTTATAATAGACTTTTATATAAATACTAATTTCGATCTATAATAGAGAATATCGAAAATAGCTAAAGTAGTTAGTTCGAAGAGGCTCTAGTCTAGATCTAAGAAATTCTATTATAACTATAAGCTTATTATAAATATAATATATAACTAGAGAATAAGTAGTAGTTTAGTTACTTATAGACTCTAAAGAATTCTATTTACTTATATACAAATATAGGCATTCTAGAAACTCGCTTAAGTAGTAAGTAAGCTAGGTAATTTATAGAATTAGAAATTATATAAATAGAGATTACTTAGAATTATTAATTCTTATTAAATAAGTATAATT